>CM064494.1:5898428-5970928 GCA_032716605.1 Paralithodes platypus
TCATAGCTCTGCTTGTGTATATACTGTAGGTGAATATACAGTAGTTCCATCATAGCTCTGCTGTGTATATACTGTAGGTGAATATACAGTAGTGCCATCATAGCTATGCTGTGTATATACTGTAGGTGAATATACAGGAGTTCCATCATAGCTCTGCTGGGTATATAACTGTAGTGTGAATATACAGTAGTTCCATCATAGCTCTGCTGTGTATATACTGTAGGTAGCATATACAGTAGTTCCATCATAGCTCTGCTTGTTTGTATAATAAGGTGTAGGTGAATATACGTAGTTCCATCATAGCTCATGCTGTGATATATACTGTAGGTGAATATACAGTAGTTTCCATCATAGACTCTGCTGTGTATATACTGTAGGGTGAATATACAGTAGTTTCCATCAGTAGCGCGCTGTGTATATACTGTAGGTGAATATACAGTAGTTCCATCATAGCTCTGCTGTGTAGATATACTGTAGGTGAATAGGAGTTAAATAGTGTGATTTCAGTATCCCATGTGCACATATAAATTTTTTGTAAATATAATTAGGCTCCTATGCCATGATTAAACTCCTGTACCGGCGAACCGTCTTACGGAATGATTTTCACCTACATATAGCCGATTGTTTATGAAACTTAGGGAAGAATATAATTATGGTAGCTAAAAGGCGTAATTGAGATGGTCTGTAGCCTTTTTAAAGAGTTACGGCCTTCCTAAGCTGTTACACAAATCATCAAATAGTCGCCAAAATATAACGACAAGTACATCACCGGTACAGAAGGGGTTAATAATTAATTGTCTTTGCTGATGAACAACTACTGTATGTCCTCATTGTCAAGCGATCGATCAAGATATGTTTCAACATCTTCAGCACCAAAACGGCTTTTTAGCTTTGATTCTGGCTAAAATTAGATGATTTTATGCAGTTTATGAAGGACCTATGTTACTAAGAGGGTTTATCGAGATCGTATTTACCCATTTGAGTCATATAGGTAGATTACAAACTAAAGAAAATCGTCTAATGGTAATCATAAGACGATTGAAAATTACGTCATGGTGCTGAAGGGCTATTTGTTTATTCTTTGTACTGCACTTTATGACATGAGAACCCCAGTGTGGACCTCTCGGTACTGGGAGTGTCTGGAATAAAGCATTATTATATTAATATTATTATTATTATTATTATTGTTTCTCATGTAGTAATGTACACCCGGGCCTATGTGGTAGATTGTGTTCTTTTATTGCATACATTTTATTTTTAGTAAGCCTTATTGCCACATGGCGGTTTTTGATAAGTTATTTTGCCTTTATATTGTCTTTCTTCAAGTTTTGGTTTGTTTAGTTTGCAAGTTTTACATTTTAGATTATTATTATTATTATTATTAGGGGTAGTCCCCTACGGGGAACCCCTATTGTAATCATTAAACCTGGAATTTCATCCAAATTCTTCTTACGCGGCCGGTTTCGACGCAATATCTCCAGAACCGCTTTTTGGATCGGGATCAAACTTTCACAAGAGGTGCGTTTTTGTATTGGGCAACTTTTGATATGCTAAACATCCGGCATGGTGGCCAAACAGGTCCGTGGCAGCCGATTTCCCGAAAAACTTGACGCTTAAATACCGTCTCTCCCACTCACAGGAAACGACTGGGCTTTGGCATACGCACTCCCCTACTAATGCTCCACAAATTTTATAGAGAAGGTTTTGCTTTTGCACGTGGGTTTTTTTCCGGCAATCTTGAAAAAACCTCGAATTCCACTTAAAATTCCACATCTTGAAAAACTACGCCGATGATCAAAGCCATGCTTGCATAGTTGGGGGAGGCTCGCGATTCCGAACGTTTTCATACCAAAAGGATATAATGGGTGGAATAGTTTGGCCGCAGCATTGAAAACTGTCTATTCTTAAATTACTTTAAAACCGAATTCGCTACCACACACAAAGTTTACCGTCTACAGTCTATAGGCTTCCACGCATCCCCCAGTTTTGCTTAATAACATAATCTCTTTATTATTCAGTCCTAACTTTTGTTTTTTTATTTAACTCTCTCAAAACCGTTCGAGTCCCTACGAATTCCAGCAATTATTAGCCAACCTACCTATACATACCTACCCTACCAAATAATAATGATAAATTCAAATTTATTTTTGGTGAATGACAGAGTATTGGCTAAGGTTTTTAACAATTCCTCCCTTTGCCAAGCTTAGTTTAATAACAATGATATGGACCTTTAAAGTTTTGGCAATTGCCCGTGTGACTCGTATTTTAACCCTCCTAAAGTGTTACAACGAAATACCGCTAGATCCTTTCTCAAAAGTTGCTAGCATGTTGCTACATAGCCAAACAATGTTAGGATAATGCTGCAATTTCTAAATAGTTTTGGTTTGTTTGTTTTGCAAATTGTACAATGTAGTATGACTAGAATGTCTGAAATTTTCAAATTATCCCTAGTAAATGTCTCTAGATATAAAAGAAATGGCTGCTAGATTGAAGTAAATAGCTCTACATTTAGCGGTAATATGTAGCTTTACAACTGGCACCACTGCAACCACCACCCAGTGTGTCTCCACAAAATACCGCTAGATCCTTTCTCAAAAGTCGCTAGCATGTTGCTACATAGTCAAACAATGTTAGAATAATGCTGCAATTTCTAAAGGGTTTTGCTTTGTTTGTTTTGCAAATTTTACAATGTAATATGACTAGAATGTCTGACATTTTTAAATTATCCCTAGTAAATCTCTCTAGATATGAAAAAATGGCTGCTAAATTGAAGTAAATAGCTCTACATCTAGCGGTGATATCTAGCGATACAACTGGCAACACTGCCTAGCCCTTCCCTCCTATCTTCTACCTCCCTCATATGTATCAACTACCACTCTAGTGAACTTTCGGTATTTAGTTTATTCAGCTTAATACTATTTATCCACATAAAATAGAAACCTATCACGATTGTTGTCTAATACAACCATAGATAATGCTATTACATATTATTTGAACATGAGGTCGAATTTAGCAGTTGTTTACCTTGAACAGTAATTGACACTGAGACAGAACCGAAAGCTTCTCTTGCCGTGTAGTACTCAAAGAAAGCAGGGGCACTTAAGCCAAGTCAGAGATGCAGAGGTAACTTTCACAATGCATTATAACCCTAGACAGACACCAATATACCACTAAATCAGACAAATATCACTACAAAAAAGATAGGAAAATATTATATTAATGTCCTAGGTATTTGAAATTATGCAAATGAGTAAAATCCATTATGATATAATGATAATGGGATTGATTAGTATCTGGCAACAGTGTTGCACAAAATTTTCTGAACGTATGTGAACTTCAGAGTATTTATCCCATTAATATACACATCTATCACTATTTATATGTAATACAACCATACACAGTGCTATTACATATTATTTGAACATAATATAAGATGCTCTTTCCTTTAAACCATTTTCTATATCTATTCACGAAAAATATAGGCCTAGCCTAGGCAGCGCTACCGGTAGGTACGAATTTATCAGTTCGAATTTTGATTGAGAGTGGGATTAGGCCTAGGCCTAGCCTAGGGCTTAACATGGGATACTGTTTGGGGTTTGGGAATAGACTGAGGCTGCTTTAGGCCTAGCCTAATTAGGTAAAATTAGTTAAATTGAGACAATTGCATAGCCTAGGCCTATTAAGCAAATATTTTACCAATCTACAATAGGCCTAGTCTATTCGCTGTAAGTAGGCAAGAAATCATGACCTAGGCTATAACCTCTGTAACTAAAAAACAACTAGGCCTAGAGTGATCAAGCTAATATGTGACTGAACCAGGGTGTCAATCCACAAATATGAATTGTGTTATCATTATGGTTTATTATTTTGTTATCATTATAGCGTGGCGAAGGCGCGAGCTCTAGGGGGGTCCGGGGGCATGCCCCCCAGATTTTTTTTTTGAGAATTTAGGTGTCTAAAACAGTATTTCCTGCAATAAAAAAACAATCAAGATGGAAAATATGGAGACCAAAATTGTGTCAATTTATCCTAGCCTACCTTTTTTTTTTGGGGGGGGGGGAGTTTCTGTTATCATTATACAAAAAGTTCATTGCGTTATCACTCAAAAAAACAGCGTCGTTTGACACCCTGAATATGTCGACCATTTAGGAAGAGTCAGTCAAGGAATAGCCTAGATGTGGAAATTTGCAGCCAATTTGCTCTAGCCCTATCTGATATACAGAGGTTAGAGGTCATTGTTGAGGCCCCCCCCCTCATGACATATTGTCATCATCTTATATATTGCCAGCAGGGGGCAAATAACCGAAAAAAAATCGCCGTCAAAATAGACGCGAACTTAACCACGGCGATCGACACATGTAAACATGGCGGTGGAGCGGCGACGAAAGCTTGCCATCATGTTCCCGTCCATTTTGAATGCCGTTGGATACAATAATATGTTGAGGGGGGCAAATAGGCCTAACCAAACTGCGGCGATCGACCATGTAAACATGACGGCGGCGGCGGCGGTGGACGCTTGCGATCATGTTCCCGTCTATTTTGACTGCCATTGGATACAATAATATGTTGAGGGAAGGGCTTTGCGGCAATTTTTTTGGTTGTTTGCCCCCTACTGGCAATATATATGATGATAACATGTCATGGGGGGGTGAGGGGGGGCTTTCAACATATTATTGTATCGAATGGCATTCAAAATAGACAGGAACATTATCCCAAGCGTCCAATGCCGACACCGCCGCGGCTGCTGAAGAACAAGGAAATTAGCAATAGGTTTCATTGTGAACTGGAGGAAATTAATAGAAATAAGGAAGCTAGGCCTAGCGATGTAAATAGTCAATGGAATTTCCTTAACCCGGGAGCTGCTGGGAGACTCTTAAGAGTTCCCCCGGCGCACTGCGGGGAGACTCTTAAGAGTCAGAGAAAAAAAAAATCAACTTTTGACATCGAAAAAAAAAAAAAAAAAAAAAAAAAAAATTTTTTTTTTTTGGCTCCTGGGCCATGCAAAATCTCAGTCCTCTACCTCCCCTCCTTCCCCACTTTCCTCCTCTCCTTCAGTTATCACCTATTTTCCCTGTTATTCCCTTATTCTGAGGTATATTTTCGTGCTAACATTAGAAATCCGATTGGAGGGTGTGGTCATCACTGATAGCAAGCGAGTGCAAGAGAGAGAGAGAGAGTATCGATCGACTGTGTCTCAGTGGCCTTGGGGGAAATTGGCAGGAAAGCAGATTGCCTCACCCATACATTATACAACTCGCGGGTTATATCTCCGATTTTGACCATCCAAACGCTGTTTTCACTCGTTTTATTGTTGTTTCAGGTTAATACCTTTATAATCAACCCATAATAGGCGCATATGGATAAGTATTAATGCTATTAATGGCTCAATGAATATTTTAGTGACGGAAACACCTCAAATACGTCAGCACAGGGGGACGTTTCCAATTACCCCCATGCGCACTTCAGAGGTTAATAATGACAATTATATGTATAGGTATAAAGTAAAAACAATATATTTTACATAATTTATTGCATATCTTACATATTTAAACAAATATATATTAAAAATAGTTTAACCACACCACTGAGTTCCCCCAAAATACTCTAATAGGGCTGGCCTGAAGAATTAGATCAAGATGGACAACCAATCAACAATGATAGGTAGGGAAGGGCAGGTTAACAACGGCGATCGACAAATGTAAACATGACGACCGTACACTCGGAAACTACATCCATCCCCATTAGCCTAACCTAACAACCTTACCTAACCTATCCTAGTATTATGGGTGGAGGCTGCCGCCCCCTAGACCCAGTACGTGGGATACCAAGCTAACCCTCACGTAATACCTAGTATATGTCCCTAGTACCTAGTATTTGGGATACAATACTAACCCTTCCATAACACCTAGTATATGTCCATAGTACCCAGTACGTGGGATACAAAACTAACCTTCACCTAGCATATGTCCCTCACTCAGTACACCTTTCACCCTCACTACCGTTCGTGAGTCTTCATACATCTTCATTATCACACGCACCAGCCACTCCTCTACGCCAAATTTTCTCCTAGCCTACTGCACAACTTCTTACTTTCAGTAGAAACGTGATTTTCCGGGCCCGTCGCAAGACCACCGTCTCAACCGAGCCGTCGCAAGATCATCACAGGACAGGAAAAACAACACAGGCTTGCTCCAAGCCAGCACACATCTTACAAATATATAGGCTAGGCTATACAACTTCCATTTCATCGGAATAACATTCACCGCCAATTTAATTATCATAAGGATTATATAAATGCAATTCTGATATGAAAAAAACAATCCGTAAATAGCATAGCCTAGGCCTAGTCAAAGCTGGGGTTTGTTGTTGTTTCGTGGACAAAATTTAACCAAGCGTACTGTCCCACATTAATTTATTATCAACAATTGGATATACGTTACTGTGGGCTCTTATTACTCTACTTCCTAATAATATGCAAGTAAATTATAACATAATGTTTGGATAAACAAATATACCGAAATAAATTAGAATGGAGAAACAGTAAGTTGAGTGAGATGTTTCAGCTTGCCGTCAACCCAGCTCCGGAGCTCTCTTGCCGTCGCAAGAGACTTGCTAAAGGTGGGCTTGCGACGGGACCGGAAAAACAGTTTTCCTGGTAGATCTTGCGACGGTGGTCTTGAGACGGGACCGGAAAAACACCTCTTAGATATCTTTTCTGCAGCTGCCTGACTATGAAGTTATCATACCTTCAAAGACTCTCTCACACTCACAGACCTTCATGACTTGGCCAAGCATTTTCAGGCCTCTTATAGCAGTTGCAAGGGGAGCCTAACTCTGAAATCACTAGATAGTGCCTCCAGAACCATAACAAGAGGAGAGGGCTTAATTAACACAATTCCCTGTTGGACTCCGACGCGAACTGAAAACTCATCACTCAGTACCCTCACGTAACACCTAGTATATGTCGCTAGTACCCAGTACTTTGGATACAAAACTAACCTCCACCTAACACCTAGTATATGTCCCTAGTAACCAGTACATGGGATATAAAGCTAACCCTTACCAAATATCTAGTACTGTACTGTATATGTCAATCCAAGGTCCTCCTGCTAACGAAGAAGTTCCTGAGCTTGGCGGGGCGTCTCCGTCGACTGCGGGGCATGGGTGCCCTCCCCTGAAATCTACGATGTCTCCGTCCTCCCTGTGAAACCTCTCCACCCTGGGGTCCTTTCCGCCCGGATAGGGTGACATAAGCTTCACAGCTTCACTACCCTATATCCTCAACAAGAAGTACTGTATATGTCCCTCACTCAGCTGTACACCTTTCACCCTCACTACCGTTCGTGAGTCCTCGTACATCTTCATTATCACATGCACCAGCCACTCCTCAACGCCAAGTTTTCTCCTAGCCTACTGCACAACTTCTCTGGCCACCTTATCAAAGGCCTTCTCCCGGTCTGCAAACACAACATCAGATCCCTATCTTTTAAGTACATACAGTACATACAGTATCTTTCCCTTATCATACCTTCTAAGACTCTCTCACAGACCTTCATGACTTAGTCAAGCATTTTCAGGACCCTTATAGCAGTTCCCAGGGGAGCCCAACTCTGAAATCACCAGATAGTGCCTCCAGAACCATAAAAAAAAAAGAGGAAAGGGCTTCATTAACACAGAGCCCTGGTGGACTCCGACGCGAACTGAAAACTCATCACTCAGTACCGGTACATCTTTCACCCTCACTGCCATTTGTGAGTCCTCATACATCTTCATTATCACACAAATACCTTCATGACTTGGATTGTGCCGTGTCCTAGCATGAAACCAAACTGCATATCGTCAATATCATACCTTCAAAGACTTTCTCACAGACCTTCATGACTTGATCAAGTATTTTCAGGCCCCTATAATTTTCCCTATCCAATGAGTCCCCTTTGCTCGTATACAGTATATAATATACTTTTGTGCCATTCATCAGAGATTACTTCCTCTCTGATGATGAAGTTAATTAGCTCATTGAACACACCTACTCCTTTCTCACCTGAGGCCTTAATCATCTCGGCTAGAATGCCAGAGCATCCTGCAGCTTTTCTGTCCTTCATTAAGTTATTGCACTGCTTACAAAAGCTGGCACAATCACAGGGAGGGGGGAGTATTGGCTTTTCGTTGCTAAGCTTCTCTATTCCATTCAAATTCCATGTTGAATAATCTTTCGTAGTGTATCACAAAATTATTTTACAATGGAAAATAATGCATGAGGAGGGCTGGGTAGGCCTATTAGTTTTTTGTGAAATAACTTAAATTAGGTTAGGCTATAGTATACTTCATTAGGTTATTAGGCCTATGAGAAACCAGGCCTAGGCCTAGCTTAATTTTATTTCACTGCTCAACATATTTTTTTTTTTTTTTTGCTTTTGAGCTCTGCATAGGGCTATATTCAGGTAGGCTTGGGTTTTAGTCAAATTGCATTAGGCTATGCTACATATTTTTACTTCTATTGGAAAGCACAGGCCTACACAATAGTACACATGTTAAAGAATTTAACCTAGCCTACCACAATTTAGCCTAGACTGAAAGAACAAACAAAAATAGGCTAGGCTAATTGCAGCTAAATAATTTAGCCTAGCCTCACCAATTTAGCCTAGACTGAAAAAACAAAACAAAAATAGGCTAATTGCAGTTTTGGTAAGAGTTGTAGTTGTGGGCATACCAAAAGCTTTGTTTATATAGCCTAGTCGCACGCTCGCAGTTAGGCCTACATTCGCTTCTAATTTAACTGCTGGGGTAAACTTGGTAAAGCCACCCTCAATCCGCCGGCCGGTAACAAAACAATTTACCCAACGCCTGGCCGTGAGATACAATAATGGGTTGAAGGGGCTTTATCCCCCTGACTTATTGTCATCATCATCTATATCACCAGCAGGGGCAAATAACCACAGTCAAATTAGACGCGAATGTAACTGCGAGCGTGCGACTACGTCAATAAAGAGGACGATAGACCCGCTAACACAACTCTTAACGCATTTTTTCCTAATGTATTAGATTTTTTTTATATTTATGACCTCAACAGTTGACAGATGACAATTTTATGGTTTATTTTAGGCTATACAAAA
This sequence comes from Paralithodes platypus, assembly GCA_032716605.1. Lineage (NCBI taxonomy): Eukaryota > Metazoa > Arthropoda > Malacostraca > Decapoda > Lithodidae > Paralithodes > Paralithodes platypus. The sequence continues at coordinate 5,907,542 of CM064494.1, forward strand.
GCATTTGCTTTGTAACTTAGATAATAATAATAATAAGCATGTTACTTATTTCTCATAAGCGCCAATTTTTCCGAAGAATTCACTAGCGCTCGAAAAGAGAAAGAAAAAAGAACAAAAATCAATGCATCAAAAGAAGGCTCATATACAACACACATTTAACAATCACTAGCAGTGGCAAAATAGCCTAAACTCTATAGCCATCTGTCATGACACCTCTCTCAAGATCATAGCTTCTCTCAAAGAGAAAAGTCTTAAGTTGTCTCTTGAAGCATTCAACAGAACTCAGTTGTCTCATGGACAGCGGCAACCTGTTATACAACCTCGGAGCCATGTAGGAGAATGACCTCTCAAAGAAAGAAGACTGCTGGAAAGCCCTTGGTTCATCAAGACGAAAAGGGTCATTGTCATGACGCACAACTACACCATGGTGTGCCGGTGGGCGCCTGAGCAGCTCCGCAAGGTACCTAGGCTCACCAAATTTGAGAACCTTAAAAGTCACCAAACACAACTTAAATTCTATTCTTGCTCTTACTGGCAGCCAGTGCAGTTCTATGTGAAGAGATGTAGTAGGAGTTCTAGGTGGAACACCAAAAATTAGTCTTGCGGCCCTGTTAAGAACAGACTGAACTTTCTTCAAAATATAATTTGGAAGACCCACCAACAGGGCATTGCAATAATCAACACGAGAGAAGACCAATGAGTGAACCAACGTCAGGAGGCAACGTCTGGTTATAAACGGCTTCACCAAATAGAGATTTCTGATGTGCAAGTAACAACTTTTAACTATCTGGTTTACATGCTCTTTGAAATCTAATCGGGAGTTCACATATACACCCAGATTTCGAACAGAGTTGGCCGGTCGCAGCTGAGATCCACCCACATTGATGGAGAGGGCACCTACCATATCATCAGCTCTTCTATTTCCTCGGATGATGAGAATATCAGTTTTACCATCATTTAGTTTAAGTTTTCTCGCTCTCATCCACTTCTTGATATCAGACATCAACAATTCCATCTTACTCCGTATATCAACTATATTTGTGATTCTCACATAAATCTGGGTGTCATCTGCATAAAAGTGAAAGGTGACATTATGTGCACGAAGCAGAAGAGACAAACTGCTAATATAAATTATAAATAGGATAGGACCCAAAACTGATCCCTGCGGAACACCATACTGCAGGGGTGTCGAGTCCGAGACCACTTGATTTACCATCACACTCTGGGATCTACCTGACAAGTACGACCCAAGAAGCAAGAGAGCGGAGTCACGCACACCACAATCATAAAGATCACTCAATAACAACTCGTGATCCACTGTGTCAAAAGCCGCAGAGAGATCAAGCAAGACCAATAGTGAGGCCACACCATTGCAAATGTTCTCAACTAGATCATTATGTACTCTAATCAATGCTGTTTCAGTTGAATGATGCTGTCGGTAAGCAGACTGAAAAATTGGGATAGTTTCATTCTGCTGAAGTAGTGGTTGTAATTGGTCAAGTATTGCACGCTCTAATATCTTTGATATGAAGGACAGGTTGGAGACAGGACGATAGTTCAACATGTTCTCAACATCAAGTCCAGGTTTCTTTAGAGTAGGTCGGAGTAGTGCATGCTTTTCAGAATGTGGGAAGCTACCTTCAGAGAAGCACTTATTAATTATTTTGGAAATAAACTCAACTGTGTGATCATAGACTCTTGGTAGCTTGGAAACATTTATGGGATCCAACGGGCAAAATGTTTTATTGAGGTTTCTTATGTAGGACGAGATCATGTCCACCTCTACTGAGTGAAAGGATGAGAGGACATTATTAGGAATGTGTCGGGGTTGGAGTACAACTGAAAGTTCTTCACCAACAGAAGCATCATCCAATTCCTGTCTTATGCGAGTTATCTTGCCAGCAAAAAATGCCACAAAGTTGGCAGCCAACTCGGCATCAGGTACAGAAGGTCTTAAGCTGACTCTTGTTTTTCCAAGTAAACTGTTTACAATTGAAGCCAACCTCCTCTGGTCGTTACCACACGAGTCAACTTTTCCCTGATAATACACTTTCTTTTCATCTTTGATTTTGTAGACCACAGCTCTTCTGGCTGACAGGTATTGCAACCATGTAGAGTCTGTTTTATTTTTCCGCCATTCACGTTCAGCTCTTCTACGCGCTCTTCTAAGAAATTTAACTCGAGTGCTATACCAGGGCGAATCATCTCGTACTATGATTTTCTTCTCTACTTCTGGACAGTGATGATCGAACACTAATTTAAGTGCATTTCCATGTACCTCCACCAGCTCATCTGAAGTAAGGTTGGAAGTATCAATACTTCCCAAGTACTGTTTTACTTCACTGCTAGCCAAATTTAGGTCTGCATTTTTATAATTTCTAAATCTGATTACTTTTTCATGTGTGAGTGGCTTAGGGAAATCAAAGCTGAAAGTAATCAAAGCATGATCAGAGGTATTAGGGTCAGCATTCTCAACATCAACGTCCAGAACACCACCACAACCCACAGGAGAGAAAAACCAAACAAGGGTGTGTCCTAAGATATGAGTTGGGTGGGACACATGGTTTACAAAATTGTTCTGATCAGTCAACTCAAGGAACTCAGGAGAGAATGGCTTCAGATGAGGGCTGTCAACCCAGTAATTAAAATCTCCACACATCAAAAGTCTTCCAGTTTTAGCAGAAAATTCCTCGAGAAACTGCCCAAACTCTTCCATAAAACCCCTATCTGTGCCTCGATGGCCAGGCCTATAGACAACTGCCATTCTTAGAATTTGTTGATGGAGTTTTATTTCCACTTCCAACAGTTCATAATAAAGAGGGGCTGGGTTATGGCTTATTTGCAAGATATTCACCAGAGATGTGGAGTAGACAACTGCCACTCCACCACCCGGATGATCTCCCCTAGGCCTAGGAACATTTATTATGGAATGGGTTTTAGGCAATGCCGCCTGGATAATATTCAGATCTGACCCATATTTATGCTTATAATTGCAGTACGAGTGGGTTTTTTCTTTTTATATGTAGGCCTAGGCTAAACAAATGTTAGTTTGTGTTTTATAGGCTAAACTAAGCTGAATTTATGCTAATAAATATTAATTGGAGGGAGCAAATCTGTCAAGGAATAGCCTAGATGTGGAAATTTACAGCCAATTTGCTCTAGCCCTTTTTGAGATACAGAGGTTAGAGATCGTTGGATACAATAATATGTTGAGGGGGTCAATCACCCCCCATGACATATTGTCATCATCATATATATTGCCAGCAGGGGGCAAATAGCCTAGGCCTAGCCTAACTACAACAGAAATCGCCGTCAAAATAGACGCGAACTTATATTAACTACGGCGATCGACCATTGCCCGCACCGGTCGTCCCCCGGTTATTGTTGAGGTCCTGAGGAACCGTATGACTTTGACGAGCTCTTCCCTCCGCTGTCTCCGCATCCCATGTATCGTCGTACGGTACCCCTTCCCCTCCACATCCTACATCTGGTCGTTCTACATATGCCTCCTAAGCCTCGCCTCGTCCCGTCACTGAGCATGTGGATGGGCGTCCCTTTCTGGCTTCAAAGATGGATTCCTTCCGACAGCTCCTACTGGATTGTCTGGGGTTGGTTGATAAGGGCACCTCGCTTCAAGACATTGCTCTGGCCCTAGTACCGTGGTTTGTAGGTCTCTGGTTCACCACCTGATGACCTGCTATTGGGTTGTTGCCTTTACAGTGTTACGGTTCTACGAATGACCTAGAATGAAAGTGACACGGTGGTGAATTTTAACCTTAACTATAAACTAATTTAATTGTGACATAGGATCTCCGCGACCGCGAACTTATATTAACTACGGCGATCGACCATTGCCCGCACCGGCCGTCCCCCGATTATTGTTGAGGTCCTGAGGAACCGTATGACTTTGACAAGCTCTTCCCTCCGCAGTCTCCGCATCCCATGTATCGTCGTACGGTACCTCTTCCCCTCCACATCCTACATCTGGTCGTCCTACATATGCCTCCGAAGCCTCGCCTCGTCCCGTCACTGAGCATGTGGATGGGCGTCCCTTTCTGTCTTCAAAGATGGATTCCTTCCGACAGCTCCTACTGAATTGTCTGGGGTTGGTTGATAAGGGCACCTCGCTTCAAGACATTGCTCTGGCCCTAGTACCGTGGTTTGTAGGTCTCTGGTTCACCACCTGATGACCTGCTATTGGGTTGTTGCCTTTACAGTGTTCCGGTTCTACGAATGACCTAGAATGAAAGTGACACGGTGGTGAATTTTAACCTTAACTATAAACTAATTTAATTGTAACATACGATCTCCGCGACTACGGTAGGGCCGGAGTGGGCGAGTATTCGCCTGAGGTTGCCCCAAGACAAGACAAGACAAAATTCTAGTGCTGGTTTTACTCAGATTTTGTGAGTTTTAATTTAGCCTAGCCTAGGCCTAAGAGTTCAGAAAATTTGCAAAATGCACCCCATACTAGCCTACCCTAGGCCTAATAGGCCTAGTGATTCTTTTTTGGCAGACCACCCACAAATTTTCATATAGCCTAGGCCTAGGCTAGCCTAAGTTCTGGAATGCATGTTGGAATAGCCTTCCTATACACTGTAGGCTAGGCTACTTCCTTTTAATTTAAGTTTGATTCTTTGGAAAAATCTATTAGGCCTAGACCAGGGCAGGAAAGAAACATTTAAAATTATGTGTAAAAAGTCACCCATAAACGGCGGGCCGCTATGTTATTGTAATTTGGGAGCTTATTTCGTCTGTTGATTGACTTTGTCCTTAACCCGGGAACTGCGGGGAGACTCTTAAGAGTTCTCCCGGCGGACTGCGGGGAGACTCTTTAAGAGTCAGAGACAAAAAAAAATCAACTTTTGACATCAATTTTTTTTGTTTTTGTTTTTTTGTTTTTTTTTTGGCCCCTGATCCATGCAAAATCTCAGTCCTCTACTTCCCCTCCTTCCCCACTTTCCTCCTCTCCTTCAGTTATCACCTATTTTCCCTGTTATTCCCTTATTCTGAGGTATATTTTCGTGCTAACATTAGAAATCCGGTTGCAGAGCACTGATAGCAAGCGAATGCAAGAGAGAGAGAGAGTATCGATCGACTGTGTCTCAGTGGCCTTGGGGGAAATTGGCGGGAAAGCAGCTTGCCTCACCCATACATTATACAACTCGCGGGCTATATCTCCGATTTTGACCATCCAAACGCTGTTTTCACTCGTTTTATTGTTGTTTCAGGTTAATACCTTTATAATCAACCCATAATAGGTGCATATGGATAAGTATTAATGCTATTAATGGTACAATGAATATTTTAGTGACGGAAACACCTCAAATACATGCGCACAGGGAGAGGTGTCTAATTACCCCCATGCGCACTTCAGAGGTTAATTGGGGATCCTATGAATTAGCACAGATGATGATAACTTACCGTACATCATAATACGTGACGGGCCGACGTGGGGGGGCAGAGCCACAGAGACCCCCTCAACATATTTGGTGTCCCACAGTAACTTTTAATGGGATGGATGTAGTTACCGGGTGTACGGTCGTCATGTTTACATAGGGCGATCGTCGCGGTTAACTTTGCGTCGATTTTGACGTCGATTTTTTTCGGCATATTTCATTTTATTCACTTCCTTTTATATTTAGGCTATAATCTAGCTTTGGCACGACAATAACCCTAACCTAGTCTTTCTTAAAGATTCTTCTAATCTTCCAGTAGCCTATAGCCTAATTTAGGTAATTTTTAAAGGCACACAATTAAATGGTTGGTATTTTAAACGACACTACTGCAGCATTATGAGAAACAATTTATTAGAGATAATAGGCAACAATAGATTCGCCATATTTTTCTCCATAAGCTATAGTCCGCATGGAGGATTTTCGTTATCGACAAATTGAAAAAATTCCCACTTCACAGACAAAATAGACAAATACACCAAAAATTGGGGTGTGGGGGCAGCAGCCCCCACCCATAATAGCCTACTATAATAGGTTAGGTAAGGTTGTTAGGTTAGACTAGGCTAATGTCCTTTCAAAGGGGTATAGGCCTATTAAACACTAGGATAGCCTATACCTGGTCAAGGGTAAGTCCTGCTGTAGTCATCTTGAATGCTACCTTAAATTGTAATATTAGACTAGGCATAGCCTATAGAAAAATAGCCTAGCCTACTTATTTATTGTAGCCTATAATATAGGCCTAGCCGGGTAGAATGTAGAGTTCGGGCATACCGCCACCATTGTTTACACTGCGCAGAGCGGCGACGGAAGCTTGCCATCATGTTCCCGTCTATTTTGACTGCCATTGGATACAATAATATGTTGAGGGGAGGGCTTTGCGGCAATTTTTTTGGTTGTTTGCCCCTTACTGGCAATATATATGATGATGACAACACGTCATGGGGGCAAAGCCCCCCCTCAACATATTATTGTATCCAATGGCATTCAAAATAGACGGGAACATTATCGCAAGTGTCCGACGCCGACACCGCCACCGTAATGTTTACATATGTCGATCACCGTGGTTAAAGGCTGGTTCGCACATAGCCGAGTCGGTGCGCGAGTCCAACACGAGTCACACTCGTCGATTATCGCCGTCGCTGGAGGCTGAGTCGGCCGCGAGTAGCAATTGTTCCCGAGTCAAGGAGAGTGTAACACGAATTAACTCGATTCAATACGAGTCAACACGTGTTCATGCAAGAGTCTGTACGAGTAACTGAGAGTCAAAACGAGTGTAACACGAACCCAACACGAGTGTCAAAAATTTGAAAAATAATGGCCACATTCCAGGGCACGTAAACAAAAAGTATGGACGAGTCAACGCGATTGTTACACGGATCAACACGATTTTTATACGGATCAACACGAAAGACAACGCGTTGACTCTCGTTGGATCTCTGTTGCACACGTGTTGACTCGTGTTACATCCGTGTAAACTCTCGTTGATTCTTCCTACATTTTTGAAATAACGGTATTTCAAATGACACTTGCTTTTTCGTGTTACACTCGTGTTTTTTTCTCAGTGGATCGTGTTTACTCTTGTTTACTCGTGTTTTAATAATAATAATAATAATAATAATATTTATTCAGTCAGCAATTTACAGAGTTGGTACCACATAGTTTGTTACAAATATGACATGTACCAGCCTTGCATAATTCCAACTAAGGATAGCCCAATAAGGCCGTTAGGCGTATTTCCATTGGGGTCCTTGTGGGATTAGGTTAGCTGGGGAAAAGGGGAGGATAAAGAAATAGATACTTTAGAGAAAGTATTTCTAGGGGGTTATTTTAAGATACCTTACATCCTATAGTAAATATCAGTAATCCGTAATCAGTAATCATTTCAGTTTGGTTTGTCTATCTCTTATGTCATATTTAGTAGTAGACATAAGCTTGGTGCTCCCTTCTCGCAGCTGTCCGGTTCAGGTGTTCCTTCAGGCTACGTCTGAAGGAATACAGTGTTCTCTTTTCACGGACTGACAGGGGTAGGTCGTTCCAGTCTTTGATGGCAGTGAAGAAGAATGTTTGTTTACCCTGTCCTTGGATTCTCGGGACCTTAAAATTAAACATCATGTTTCTTGTATTATGTCCACTCCTCTCATTTGCTTTAACAAAATCATTCTTTAGATACTCTGGAGCTCTGTCATAGAAAATTTTGAAGGCATTAGTTAGCCTGATTTGTTTGGCCCTGTCAGAAACATTGAGCATACCTAGTGACTGAAGTTGTTCCTGGCCAACATGTGATCTGGGTCCTAGGTTCAGCATGAACCTAACCATTTTATTTTGAGTGACCTGAAGTTTGTGCTGTGCTGATTTAGATGATGCAGAGTACCAGGATGACACAGAATAGTCAAAATGACATTGAACAAGCGCTTGGCAGAGGGTCTTTTTGGTCGCCGTGGGCAAGCATCCCACCTGTTTGCCCACGGCGATTCACTTGTGTTTGAATCGTTTAAACTCTGGCATCATGGGGGCTATCGGGAATTTAGATAAAGGTTAAATTACATATCACTGGTACATGAAATATCCCAACAAATAGTTATAATATAATTACCAACGAGGTATTCGTCGATGGGTGTAATCCAGTCCCCCACACGCGGCTAGTTCAATTGCATGACATGTAGGAATGTTCACATAATACAATATCGATACAATGAACTTAGCTTAGAGGACTGGTGATGTAGGACTGTTGTTATTAATTAGTATTTGTAGCACATGGTGAACTGTGGGTTGAGTCAGAGCCGGGGGAGGAGATGTTGGCTGTACGGTGTTGACTTAGAGACTAAAGGGCCGGCTTCCGATCGCTTCGCGAAATTACATATGGCTGCCGGCTCATAATAATTATAACCCATAACTTGGTTTCATAATACATCTAGAGCTGATGTAGATATTTATACATTACAGTTAATATTTAACCTAACTTAAGAATACACTACAATACACAAAGAACCAGCCGAAATCGTACAAGCGATACGATACCGCCAAATTCAAATGTCCTATTGGACCAAACCCTGTCGGGATCATTACCCTATTCCCGACATATTGCCCGCCACCAAAAATGATATACAGGAACAAAAAAAGGACATCGAAGTCAAAGATCACCTTGTTTGATCTTTGATCTCCAAAGATCCACGGAACTCATAGCCGTCCTCCTTTTGGGACGAGCGCCACCTGAAGCCTGAGGAGGATCATCCTTCTCATCATCTGCTGCCCCACCTTGAGGAGCACTGTCACCAGCACTCTCCCGCGGAGGGGTATCAGTAGAGACGCCAGGATAATCCGGCAGTTCTACATCCTGCTCCAAGGGATATAACCTCACGACTGGGCGAGTAGTAACCCCAGTCGAAGTTCGTATTTTAGCAACCCTTATAAGACCATCAATGCCCTGGAACAAATCGATAATCCTCCCAAGCTTCCAAAATAACCTAGGACGCTCATCATGAATCAGGACGATATCCCCGATACGAGGCCATCGTTGATTCGTCCCTTTGATCTTATGAGAGTGACGCTCGCGAAGAGACAGCAAATATTCTTGGGTCCACCGTTTCAATAGATCGTCGGACACCTTGTTTACATACTGGAAGCGACGACGTGTGGCGTCAGCATTGCCGAACGTAGGGTCATGCAGATCTTCGTCATTGACGGACGATCTAGGAAAGGTATTAAGGGTTCGTCCACGTGTCATCATGGAAGGCGAAATGGGTAAGAGGTCATCAACATCTGCCGAGGTATAGGTCAAGGGCCTGTCGTTGACTAACATCTCAATCTCTATTAAGATGGTTTGCAACTCCCGTCTGGTCACCAGTGCCCTTCCTAATACCTTCTTCAAGGCAGATTTGACAATACCGATTGTTCTCTCCCAAATCGCCCCGAACCATGGTGCACGTGCTGGTATAAATCTCCATTGACAACCCTTTCCAGTGAGGGTAGCCACAACCTGCGGGTCATCCATTAAACTCTGGAGATATTTGGAGGCCCCGACAAAACAAGTCGCATTATCGCTCATAATAATTTGAGGGAAACCATTGCGGCCTGCAAAGCGTCTTAGAGTATGCAAAAACCCCTCACTGGATAGGTCGTCAATCAATTCAATATGAATCGCTCTGGTTACCGCACATGTGAATAGAACGGCATATACCTTTATGATATTACCGGGCGATTCTCTAACATGAATCGCTCCGGTGTAGTCTACCCCGGTTACCTGAAATGGTTCAGTCCTTTGTACCCTGAACTCAGGCAAGGGAGGTAGATCAACTGGGGAGTAAGGCTTACCCTGTAATCTTTTACAGATAGTACAGCTATTGTGGATCCCTTTAATTGCTTGTCGTATCTTAGGGATCCACCAACGTTGTCGCATATACGCCAGAACATAATTTACGCCAAAATGTAAGCAGGTCCTATGGCATTGGCGAATCAACAGTTTGGTAATCAAATGAGGGGAGCTAAGGAGGACAGGATATTTCGCAGAATCAATAATGTCCGCCTTTTGTATCCTGCCTCTACACTTAATTATGCCTCCTTCCATATATAATCCTAGCTGCCTCATTAAGTTTGAGGGTTTGGCCTTTGACTCCTTGCTCAGGATTTGATGTTCAGTAGGATAAGATTCCTTTTGTACTAAACATATTAGTTTTGCTTCTGCTGATCTAAATTCATGGAGTCTGATATGCTTCGAATCTTCACTAAGGAAAGACCCGTGAGCCCGACTTCTCATGTTGTTAATGAAACGGTATATCCATGCAAATACCCGTATTACTTGATCATAGCTGCCGTAACGTTCCCACTCTACCAACTTGTTATCCTGATGTGTAGTACTCACATTCGAACTACTTAACACATCATCTTGGGGCCGACTTGAAGGATCAGATATGTATTCCCTGAAATCCTGAGGCCATTCAGTTGGAGATGTAAGCCATGGAGGTCCATGCCACCAAATAGAGGACGACATAAACTGCTGCGCCGAGATCCCCCGGGAAATTATGTCACTGGGGTTATCCCTGGTGCTCACATAGCGAAATGTAGCTGTAGGAACTAAGTTATGAATCTCATCAGTGCGATTAGAAACATAAACAGGTAACACTTTCTGGCTGTGTACCCATGAAAGCGCTATTTGACTGTCGCTCCAGACATAGACGTTATTAATCTGTAGTATGTCTGTATAAGCATCCAGTGTAAACTTTATTAGACGAGCAGACAGAAGCAATGCAGTAAGTTCTAATTTAGGAACTGTAATCTTCTTTATAGGGGCTACTTTAGCCTTCGCTATAGCCAGTGTCGCTTCACTACCATTACATATGTATATGGCAGTACCGTACACACTATTACTAGCATCAGAAAAGGCATGTAGATCCACCTGGTGACCACTAATAACCTGACGAGGAAGTTGGACCTTGCAACATGCGGAAAGGTCCGACCGAATCAACCGCCAAGTATCCTGTAACTCAATCGGGAGGGGCGTGTCCCAATCTAGTTTTAGCCGCCACAGTTGCTGTAAAAATACGAGCACGGATTGTAACAGGCAGCAAAAAACCTAGGGGATCAAACAACCTCGCTGACAAGCTTAAGCAGTTTCGCTTGGTCATAAGCTCACTGCCGCATGGGGTGTGACAGAAGGATATACAATCTGTGGTAGTGTCCCATTTGTGGCCTAAAAACTTCACCTCACTATTCTCAGTAGCTACACCGTCAGAAGTAAATTGACCATTCAAAAGATCACTATTAGTGGCCCATTCTCTTAAGTATAAATGAGCCTTGGCAAATATATCGCGGATCTCCCAGCATCTCTTGAGCAACAAATCTTCATTGTCTCCAGTGCCTTGAAGATTGTCCACATAGATCCCCTGCTTGATCTCATTCTTGAAGTCAGGATCTAGTCCAGCCTCCTCAAGATGACGCAAGATAGTAGCGTTGAGAAGGAACTGGGAACAGGTCGCCCCGAATAAGACGACTCTGAACCTGTAGACCAGATACTCTGAATCTAGATCCATTGGGTCCCGTGGCCATATAAATCTTGTCGAGTCCCTGTCTTCACGATGGAGTTGAAGCATCAGGAAGGCCTTCTCAATATCGGCGACCCATGCAAACTTATGACATCTGAAGCGCAACATAATTTGCGCTAGATCAGAGACCAGGGACGGACCCGTGTACAGACAATCATTCAGGCTATAGGAGCGATCACTAGATTTAGCAGAGCAGTCATACACAATACGAACAGGAGTGGTCCTTTTTAATCCCATGGCCCATCTCTAGACCATTGCTGAGGCAAGTACACTTAGGGAGTTCGCATGACCGCACACACTTGCAAGACAGTAGCTGCATAACAGCATCTGGTGCTGGTGAGCCTCGCATCCAGTTGACGGCAAGCTTACCGTCCTCATCTGTCATCCAACCGCAGTCTGTTGGGTTCGCAACAAATGGCTGGCTCTGAAGACTTCTCCTCCAGATCGCAGCCTGGTAGTTTGCACGCAGTGCATGCATGAAGAGGCAGTCCTCACAAGGAGGGAGTTGACTTGACTCTACCTCTCCACGTCTTGCACAGAACAGCTCATACCGAAGCTTGTTTACCTTAGTTGTTTTGGGTAGATGGTAGGTACATGTGGCAGGTGATTTCCTGTAGCTTCTCATAGAGTTCAGGAGACACTTCCCATGAGCGTCCAAGTTCGTGAAAAGCATGCTGGTATGTCTTGTCCATCTTCACCTGCTTGAGTGTCGTCATCTTCCCTCGGCCAGCGAATGCACTGACGGTATCACAGCCTGTAAAGGCATGCATACCAATCAATGAATCACACACGCTGCCTCCCAGTGTGCGGCTCAGTGTGGTGATATCCAGGAATCTTGTCCGGTTCTTCGTCCCGCACTTCTGGAACAGATGGGATGGGATCTTGTGGCACATGCCAAGACACAACACCATGACGTCTGTATCTTCTGCAGTGATGATGACAGACTTGTTCCCAGATTCTGCTGCATGAAGTGCATGGAGAAGAAGGCGTGTGTCTGCTTCTTCTTGAGTTGACTTAAGCTCAGGAGCCTCTTCCCACTGCTCTTTGGTGATCTTGAAGCAGCGCTGCTCACATGTGACATACAGCTCCTTGTCCTTGAGCTTCTCCCTGTGCTGTGGTGCCTTCCATTCTTCTACCAAGAACTTGATAAGACTTGCCTTGTTGGAGGAACTACCGAGTAACTTTCTCCACTGCTGGATGTTGTGCCCAGGTTGAATGTTCTTGAAATGAATTCCTGTGCCTGCACTTCTTTTGGCTCGTTCTGCATCCTTGATGGATGTCTCCTTGTAGATATCAAACACAACATCAATGCGCCTGCTCTTAGCACCTTCATGAACAGCGTGACTCAGTGCTGTACCTGCAAGCTGTGAAAAAGTTTTGTCGTTTCCCTTCAGTTTGTGGACCAGGCTCATCCCATCAATTATGGTAGCAGAGGGCTCGGGTATCACTTCTGCAGGAGAAACATTCCTCTCTAACTCCTTTGCGAGGGCAGCCTTGTTGGTCTTGCGGAGAGACCCATCACCGCTGGCAAGTGCCCAAGGCAAAGGCCCCAGGGGATGAGCCAAGACATCACTCATTTGAGCTTTCTGTTCTCGGCAACAAGGATCATCTGGCCAAATAGGTTCCTGTCAGCCTTTAAGATAACCTCCTTGGCATGGTCTTGTGAGCGTGGCTTCATTCTGATGTTAGTGAACGTTCTCAGTTTCGTCTTCGTCATCGTGTCATGAAACTGTATAGTTGGCGTATCGATCTCCAGGCGCTCTTCCTTGAAGGCTTGATATGCATCCTCTCCTATTCTGTAGGCCCCTAGAAGGTCTTTGACAACTTATGGTGGTGCCATAGTCGCAGTTGACAAACTGACAAGATCTTCTTGCTCTGCGTTGAAGGGGTTCAACCAGCTGGTCTCCATCAGTTGAACTAAAGATTGGACATCGGCCTCATCTCTTCTAATCCTGGGCATCTGTAGGTCTGGGTGGCTGAAGTCAGTATACTTTTGGCCTACTACCATAGTCCTGAGCTGCCTTAAGTACCTGCTGCGATACTCCGATGTCAGGTAGTACCTGGCGACAGCTCAGCCTTTCAGGCTGAAGCCTTTTGTGCCCCCTGGTGTCTGGGTGTCTTTGTTGATCGTCTCTTCGATTGTCTGGTCCACAGGGATCCGTCCAAAGGGATTCTTGCTACCGATCTGGACCGAAAAGCCACCTTGCATGAAGTGTTCATGGACCTCTGGGTGTTCAATGGGCAGTCGAGACATCAAGGCATAGTAGTAGGTTAGGAACCGGGCATAGTTCACTTTGTCATAGGCAAAACACCACGGTATCATCTGTCGGATTGCTCCTAGGTGGAGCATCCAGTTGCCTTCTCTGGAGGCTCGAATTAAGTCCAGCATGATCTCAACCATGTCCAGGTATGACATCCAGAATGCTGAGAGGTTGTGTTCATCTCTGAGGGTCTCAAGATAAACTTGGAAAAGCTTCATGATATGTGTGCATGATTCACTCTCCATCAGCTCTTGAAAGAGTCCCTGAGACACATTGCTGTGAAAGCTGTTGATGTCCTTCAGTGTTTCATCTAGATGGTGTATGTCCCTTGAATGGTTTTCTTCTAGCCATGAAAGGAAGCCTTTCCATGCAAGCCTCATCAGTGCTTCATACACGAGCTTGTGTAGTCTCACTGCTCTGTTGTACCTCTTGCCGTTCATCACTCCTGACACTGATCCTTCTGCGATGATACCTGATTCCACACACAGATCTCTAAGACCTGCATCTTGAAACCTCTTTCCTATGGTGGAGATGAGATTACAGATTGTGTGGAAGACGCCCATCCTGATGATAATGTTCTTGAACTTCTCTTGTTTCCAGATAACTTCGGCAGCTTTGGCATAGAGTGCTTGATCAAACACGCACACAATCTTGTTAAGCTGTAAGGACTGCATGATAGCATGCGTTTGTTCCAAGATTTCATTAACGGTGGACATTTCTGTTGCGGGAGCATTGATAGTGGGCAGGTAGCTTACAGTGTCCTGAACCACTGCAATGTCTCTGCGCATTTTGATGTTGAACCCAGTCCAACTGCTGATGGACTGGTCCTCATGGTCTGACATTCGAGTAAGAAGCCAGATATGGTTCTTTGTCTTTGAATCCTGGACTTCCTTGGTAGTGTCGACATACGCAGTCTCAATCCTAGGTGGCCCTGCCCGCCGCCCAACATTGTATATTGGCAGCATTGATGATGTCTGAGTGATGCTTCTTATCTTGGACTTGGTAATCTCTGGCAGGACTTTCTCTGGCACAGAGCCTGCAACCTTGGACTGGACAGCAATGCCATTGACTCTATGAGAAGTACCTGCTCCACTTAGGGTCTCTTCAAGTCGGTCAATGTTATCCCAGGCCAGGGTTGTGAACACACCAGGGTAGATGTTTGCTGGCAGTGGAATGTCATCCTTTGAGCATTCCAGCTTCTGGATACAAAGGGCTGTATCGATCTCCTCAAACATTGAGTAAGACACACAGTGACCAAGACGATTCAGAGTTCGGATCAGTTCTGTGTTTCCTGTCAAAGACTTTACAGCATTGGTCAGCAGTACGTGCTTGGGTGGTTTTGTCTTGCCACTGGTAACAGCAAAGACCAAGTCACTGCCAAAGGAAGTGGCAAGACGTTGAGCTCTTTCAGAGGGAGTTTCACACTCACACTCTCCTGTCAGCAGGGTGTGCAGGAATTGAGTGACTGCTGCAGGAATGACATTCTGATCTGTATCGGGAGGCCATGGCTGACTCACATCTTGTTTATTGATCTCATTCCTCAGCTGCATTCCTGCTTTGGTTAAGACATCTTCAGAGTTAGCTGCTCTTGCTTCTTGCAGGTCTTTTGCCATTTTGTGTGCTTGCCGGGCAAGGTCGTCCATTGAGAGGCTGCGTGGATAGATTAGAAGCTTTCCTTTCTCATCTGGGACAAAGCGTAGTGATTCTCCAAACTCGGTTTCAATCTTTCGGCGAACATGTTTCTTTGTCGCTGGTTTCAGTTGGATAATACCACGGGACATCATGGATCTCTCAAGCCTAGATGTGAGGTTTGTCATAGGCAGTACCTCTGGGTTGGGGAATAATTTGGTCCTTATATACAAGCAGAGTTCCTCGAGGGCTTCTGTCTCAACCTCTTCGTAGCGTGCTTCCTCGCTTTCTTCCTGATTTTCACCTGCACCCGACCTGGCGGCCGCTGGGAAATCATCTTTTGTGAAGAGTTTGTAGCACGACTTGTGGTAGTGACCCTCTGCAGCAACAAGGTCTCTGCTAACTAAACCAAGGATTCTCTGGTTGAGTTTCCTTATTGCTGCTCTGCGAATCTTCTCATCTGCTCGTAGCTCAACACACTGTATGAGTGGCTCCCTTGTCTTTGTTGTTTTTATGTACTTGCTTGACTTCTCGCAGAAGATACATACTTTGGCATACACCCTGCTAGTACTAGGGGCATCCCTTGATGCCCTCCTCCTGGGGTCGACGCTTGCTGATTCTATCTTGACACCCTTGGCAAGGATAGAATCCAGTGACTTCTTCATTGTAAAGAGACTACGACATTTACGGTGATAATGTATGTGTGGTATTCCTCCTTCTTCAAGGCCCTTGGCTGCTTCCAGGACTGGATCATGCTGCCTGATTTCTGCAGCCCTGAGCAATGTGTTCCAGGAGTCCAAATCCTGTGGTGACACCAGAGCATCGCTGTCATCATCAGAGCAGTGGATGATACAGTCGATCCGTGCTCTCTTCCTCGCAGATGGTTCCATCCTGCCGTCAAACAGTCGACACACACCTGCAAAAAATATCACCATTAAACCATGAACAAACAAACACATTACATGGAAACCACTCTACATATGTTTGCTCCTTCCAATAATAAATTATCCCCAAAATATAACAAAAAATCCCCAAATATGAAATAAACCCCTAAATATGGAGAAACTTGAAATACACATCGGAATAATTCTTGTAGAGAATCAAATAAGCTACAAGAGCTGTTAGAATATATTTTTCAATGTTCCCCATATTTAAGGATTTATTCTAGATTTAGAGGAAAATACCCAAAATATAGAGTATATTCCGAAATATGAGGAAATTTGAAAAATACCTAGGAACAACTCTGGTAGAGAATATAATTCTACATAGGTGTTCAAAGTTTCGCGATGATTGTGTGATGGATTTTAAAGAAAATGAGGAAAACGCCGAGCGTCACGCTAAAAATCTTTATTTTTGGGTAGCGCCCCTATTGCATCAAAAAAATTAGACTAAGCTACCAGTGCGAGAAGGCTATCATATCTTAATGTACTTACAGTCACTCTATAAACATTTTAGTACCATTCGTGTTTAGTCACCCCAGGTGGTACCGATATCTGGCCTGGCTCATGGACTATCTCTCCACAAATCCACGTTGTACCTGCTCGGCTAAAACTGCCGCATAAGTCTCGCAATAACTTGGATCCTTGACAAACTGCTTCTGAAGGCCACGTAACCTACCAAGTGCTAGATGGAAATTAGTAGGTAATTTACTCTTGTTATCATTCCAAGGGAGCCTTACCACATACCGACCTCTGCCAGAGTCATACGTTACAGTCTCTTCATACGAGCTTAACGCTAGCTTGGACTCACGATCAAGTTCATGTGGGTCAATTCCAATATTGTCCAAGTCCCATAGCTTATCTATATCAGTACATGTATTATCAGGCACATTTGGCCGAATATATTTATCTATGGGGCTTACTGCTACCTTGAGGACCGTAATCACCTCCACCTGTGTGTCTTGAGAGGAAGTGGCATAGGATCCAGAAATGGCATAACCTTGGATCGTGGGGAGCATTATTAGCTTATCTACCCGCCGATATCCAGGGTGAACCAGGTCGTAGTAATAATCAGCTCCGACCAGTAGCATAATACCATTGTTAGCAGAGAGTTGATCATCAGCCAGTTTATACCCTTGCTTCTGAGATATTTCAAATGTGGTTGAATCTCTGATGCTATATAGAAACTGGGTAGTGTGTCGACCACAACAGCCTTGATGGGACATACCTTTCTTCTACAAACATAGGAAATCTCCACTATATCATAGTCACTGGAATCTATTTCACCAGTGAAACCATGGAGACGCAAATTCTCTTGACCCTTGCTGGTACACTTGAGCTGGGGTAATGATGACCGCAGAACGAATGACCTCTGTGAGCACTGGTCAAGTAAGGTGCGCGTCATTATAGTATTATTATTACTCCCCACTACTGGCAGCATCATAGTAGGAAGCAATTGACATTCTCGAGAAGCAATGGACATGGCAGATACTTTATCACCCTCGCTCTTACTTTTCTCATGTGACTCTTTGGGGGTTCTCCCCTTTTCTTTGCCGTCGTGCCGATCAGACTGGGTGCAAAGGGAAAACCAATGTTTCCCCTTGCAATACTTACAAGGTTTGATGTAGGAATTGGTGCAGGTACTGTTGAAGTAGTCTCTTGCCAGACAGCTGGTACATAACTTAAGCGATTTAGCCTTGCTAATCTTCTGTGTAGCCTTAGGATACTTAGGACACTGATACCACAGATGACCGTGGACACTGCACAACTTACAACCTAATGAAATTGGCCTTTTCTGTTTAGGAGAAGTCTGTACCGGGAAAGCTGCAGTAGATGGCGACATCTCCACTTGTCGGTAGAGTCCAGTACTCTCCATATTGAAGACTTCAGTCTGGTACACCTGCACCAACGCTTCCAAGTTTAGTGGAGAGTCGCTTAGTTGTCTTAAGATTTCCCTTAGGGGAGAGGGTATTTTATTCAAGATATTCACACTAAATATCTCCTCCTTGGTGACGGCCATTGTCTCCATAGATCGGAGGAGGCTCTCAAAGGAGGCATAGTACTCCTTTAGGGCCGTCACATCATAGGATGGAGGATCTAGCGTGAAGAACTTAGTAATTAACGCGGTCTTGATGACTTCCACTCTCCCGTAAGTTCTCTTCAGCAACTCCACTGCAGACTCGTAGCTGGTAGCTTCTAGCTTGTACCCATCGACTAACTTCAATGCCTCCCCTTTCAATTGACCACGGAGATATGTGAACCTTTGGATGGATGTGAGTGTTTATTATGATGGACGGAACACTCAAAAATATCCCAAAATCCAGTCCAGGTAGCCGAATCCCCGGAAAAGGTAGGCAAAGTAAGCTTCGGCAGGTTAAAACCAGTCGCCTTTGGTGTACCGGTATCCTTAACAGAGGTTGATTCTTGGGTGGAAGATAGTCTGGCTAAGGCTGTATTAACATTCTCAAAGTACTCAAGATCTGCCGACATTTCTTCTTCCACATCGTCAGTAACTGTCAATAAACCATATACCTGCTGAGCATAACTATCATAAGTAGCTAGCGATTTAGTAACAGTAGCAAATTTACCCTTTATTTGATCAGCCGTGGCACTTATTAAAAATTCATCAAAATCTCTTATACATCTATTTAAACTTCCCTTCATCCCTCCCTTAAGAATCTTAAGTTTCTTTAAATCTGTCATCGTTAAGGTCTAATTTTAAGCAACTTAAACTACAATGAGGTCAGACTACAAACCGTTAATCGCTTAGGAATCAACAGCGGCAAACCCCCATTACTTCAAGAAATTTACTCAAAAAGAATTACATAATACTTACATCCCCCTTAATATAAACTATCGAAAGGAAATTATCTAACTAGACAAAAGAATTAAATACTAACCCCATTAAAGAAAGGGTAAGGTGAAGCACTAATTATTGTAAGCCCTTTATAGGTAAGCCTAGTTGGTTAAGCTACAATCATGAGGTCTGACTATTAACTGTCAATCGCTTAGGAATTAACAAAGACCGACACTCATGACCGCCACTTTAAGCAACTAGGCCTAGGCTATTATGAAATTTAAATATAAAAGGTCACATGAGAACCCTCCCCACCAGCATAATCAATAATGAGTCCCACAATGACAAAACACAAGCAACACCACAGGCACACCACCAAAGCGAAATGAAAAGCCACCACAGACACCTGCAGGCCTAGACTGCCTAGCCTTGCCTATGAGCGCGAAATGGCGCCCGACGAAATTACCCCAGCCCCAATCTCCATCCCAGCTAACCCACCTAAAAAATGCCAAGGATCACACGCCCAAAAAACCCAGGAAACTAGTCCCAAAAAAGATAGAGACGGCGCCTAAACGGTAACAAATATGAGGGAAGAAGCTGGGTACAAACTAGGGAACGGCAGTCGGCCAACAACGCGCGAGGCGGCAGCCATTTGTAAGCCCACAAGCATCAAGGAAGCAAACAAAACGGTACTACGGTAAGGAAGCTATAGGGCACGAAGGACCAATATTTATCGGGAATTTAGATAAAGGTTAAATTACATATCACTGGTACATGAAATATCCCAACAAATAGTTATAATATAATTACCAACGAGGTATTCGTCGATGGGTGTAATTCAGTCCCCCACACGCGGCTAGTTCAATTGCATGACATGTAGGAATGTTCACATAATACAATATCGATACAATGAACTTAGCTTAGAGGACTGGTGATGTAGGACTGTTGTTATTAATTAGTATTTGTAGCACATGGTGAACTGTGGGTTGAGTCAGAGCCGGGGGAGGAGATGTTGGCTGTACGGTGTTGACTTAGAGACTAAAGGGCCGGCTTCCGATCGCTTCGCGAAATTACATATGGCTGCCGGCTCATAATAATTATAACCCATAACTTGGTTTCATAATACATCTAGAGCTGATGTAGATATTTATACATTACAGTTAATATTTAACCTAACTTAAGAATACACTACAATACACAAAGAACCAGCCGAAATCGTACAAGCGATACGATACCGCCAAATTCAAATGTCCTATTGGACCAAACCCTGTCGGGATCATTACCCTATTCCCGACAGGGGCACCAAATTTTGGCACTCACATTCGTGCTTTCTACTCTTGTTGATACGTGTTGCATGTGTGTTACATACGTGTTGTTGCGTGTAGATACGTGTTGCTTCGTCAACGTCGAAATGATGACGAAAAGCGACGAATCACCAAAGAGTGTTACACGGGTTTACACGAGTTAACACGAATAACGAAGAGTTATTCAGAGTCAAACACGAGTTAACACGTATGTACACGAGTCTACACGTATTTAGGCCACACTCATGGGTACTCGCCACGGGACCCAAAAATGTCATGCATGCATGAAATTTTTGGACCCCGTGGCGAGTACCCACGAGTGTGTCAAGTATATACGAGCGTAGCACGAGTCTATACGAGTGTTGAGGAGTATCGACGAGTCATTGCTGAATAGCAAAATTTCATCACTCGTGTTGGACTCGCGCACCGACTCGGCTATGTGTGAACCAGCCTTTAGTTCGCGTCTATTTTGAAGGCGTTTTTTTCGGTTATTTGCCTCCTGCTGGCAATATATGATGATGACAATATGTCATGGGGGGGTGACCCCCCTCAACCTATTATTGTATCCAAAAGCAGTCAAATAGATGGGAACATGATGGCCAGCATCCGCCGCCGCTCCGCGTGGTGTAAACAAGGCTGGCGGTACACCCGAACTCTACATTCTACCCCACTAATTTTCCAACTAGCATAACCGATGATTATCAATGATCAATCCCAGTCAGAAACGTCCATGCTTCCTTCCCATAAGTCAATGTCGGGATTACCACACTGACATGCAAGGACTTCTTTACTTCCATGCTGATCACCCTATTTCTTCTTACTGCTTTCAGAGTTCCTACAATGCTCTTCCCCTGTTACACTTTCTCCCACACTTCTTCATCCATAGGCCTACTCACATCTTTACTCAACACACTGCCCAAATACTTAAATGAGCTGACATTCTTCATAGCCGTTCAACCTCACTTCACACTCTATGGTTGCACCCCTTTCAATGACCATAATATTGCTCTTCCTAGCATTTACCTCCAGATTCCGTTTTTCACACACTGTTCCAAACATATTTACCTGACCATGCAACTCCCATTCACTATCGCTCATCAGAACTGTGTTGTCAGCAACAGTAGTACCGGTACTGTACTGTTGAGGCAACTTCCACTCGTTTCCTCCCCTTATCAGCGGTACACCAACATCCGCTGCTCTTCCTTGTATTTCTTTCATGACTCCATCCATATACTGTGCTGGTATATATTGAACAACCATCGGGACATCACATACACCCTTGCTTTAACCCAACATTCAGATTAAAGAACTCGCTCTGTTAATTATCCACACATACTGACTAGTCCAGTAAATCTAGCAATCATTTAACTGGACCTAGAACAAATTGCAATAGAAGGTTTTTTGGCTTTAACTTGTTTATTAGGTCCCTCTGATGAACATATAAAAAGTCTCCAACTTTTGGACACTGGGAAAGTGGTTAATTTGCATAAATTCAAGATGGCCGCCGTCCAAAGCTTCAATTTACAGATAACTTTTTTCTGGTTGCTCCTAGACCCTATAAATGTATTACAAACAACGTTTTTTGGCTTTAACTTGTTTATTAGGTCCCTCTGATGAACATATAAAAAGTCTCCAACTTTTGGACACCTGGAAAGTGGTTAATTTACAGCCGAAAAACCTTACAGACAGGCTGAACTGTCTCTTTCACAAGGGGTGACACAGGCACTTTGTGCTTGTATGGGTTTTTTGACCTGTTGTCCCTCTTTTTATAAAAAAAAAAAAAATAAAAACCATGACGTAGTATGGCGTCATTCAGAGCCAATTATGTAATTCATGATAGGAGTTCGTATTCACTTGGATCATCGGTGCTTGCATCAAAGTTGCTATTTTGACAGAGTCCTTTACATTGACCACATGCACTGGAACATTCAAGCTCATTCCGTTTGCAACTACAGCGTTGAGTGTCACAGTTGCCCTTACACTGACATCTGACCAATTTCAGTAGTGAATCAGGAGCCACTGGCGAATTCATCGTCTTCGGTTCAAGCTGTCCCTTCCGCAGACACCAGCCCCATTTCTCGGGGTCCACACAGTTCCCCATCCATTCCTGGACCTGACAATAAACTCGGAACGAGTGGTATTTGGCTGCATCGGTTGTTGGGGGAAGGCTGTGAACTTCAACGGTAGTTGAACTTTTTGCCACCTTGTTGCAAAACTTTGTCTTTCGCAGTCCGTCAAGGGTGTCATTTCCTTTTCCCCCGTACAAATAAACCAAGGCCTTTTCACCAGCTGATGATATCGCGTCTTTACTTCCACTTTGGCAACAGAATGCTTCTATACATTTCAAGAAACCGTTGTCTTCCCTCACTTTCCTCAAGGCAGCCCCTTTACCAATACCATACAGTCGTGAGGTTGTGTCACATCCACAGAGTGCATGGACAACTGGCAGGACACAACAGATGCTTTCACCGAGAGCTTCTGCTACTGAGTTAATATGCCAACATTTCCCACCTTCCTTGCTCGACTTGAAGTACAAATCATTCATCCCTCGTTCCGCATAATGACACAACAGCACCAACAAGTCTGTGTCCTCACCTATCACATATGTCACGGTTTCCCTTGCATGCTCAATTCCCTTCTTCGCAATCATGACATCTGCATCTGCTGGCGCATTGACACAGTCAATTCCATTTGCCTTGAATGTTTCACACAATAAGTCAATGAAGTTTTGCTTATTGTCCGAGTTTGACAAGAAGTTTTCCTTTTTTGACCGAAGGGGCATGGTTGGAGTGAACATCACCTTTTGACCAAAGACTCCTTTTGATCGTCAATTGTGTGTCATGTCCTTGGTAGTAGGTCCTGATTTATAACCGTCGAATACAACCACCGGGTTGAGAAAGTTTTTGGAAACATGCTTCATGTACATGCTTGCAATGTCCTCAAATGTGTCACCCTTCTTCCATGGAATCCTTTGCAATAAGGAACCACCATCCAGAACATGGGTCACAGTCCTTTCTTCCTCAAATGATTCCAATGACGACTTGGGAACAACAGCAGCTATCTCATCTCCTAGCTGTGGTTTATTGGCTTCCCTGAGCCTCCCCCACTTATCGAACAGAGCAGTAGGGTAGCTAGACAACTCATACGGAAAGACCTCTTCAACACCTAAGTCCCTGTTATTAGCAAATATGAGGAGCCTCTGGAAAAGGAGCTGTGGGTCGATTGGTACTTTTTCAGCACTGATTGTAACCTTTGCACCCAACGACTCAACTTGATCTTTCTTCCTAAATGAAAAGTCAAAAGCATTGCTACCTTCCATCTTCTGCACAATGTTCATACCAACCTCATACAGTAAATGAGGATTGGCCGAGGCTGGTCCTGTCACACCGTTGGCAATATTCCTGAGTTCATTTGATTCTTGAAATGGATCATAATCCTTGAAGAATGCGAGAACCTTCTCTGTGTCCTTCCTATCTCGTTCACGCCTTGCTTCAGTCATTTCTTTGTGCTGCTCAGAGGTGTGGAAATGCTTCCCTGTTAGTTCTTGCATAACTTCACTCACCTCAGCGCAGGCTGGCATAGCAAGTAACCAGCGCAGGCGTTGCGTTTCCTCCATGCCCCTACCACGTGTCAATCCACCATTCGTTTTCAAAGAGCGCATCAAAACCTGCTCTATAACCAAGTCGCTTGGCAGTCCTGCCCACAGCCGATCACTTCGGCGGATCACAAATAGACCGGAGTTCAATTGACAGAACATGTCTGGGTTGAGCTGCTCAAGTTCAATCATGTCTTGAATGTACACATGGGCTGACTTGGCATAATTGTTATGACCACACGCTGCAAAGTACGGCAACATCTCCTGGAGTGTTCCGAGGTACAGTAGGAAATCGCCCATTCTCAGTGCCCTCAGGAAGCGACGCAGCAGGTCAATCATGTCCATGTATTGAATCCATAGCTTTCCCATCTTATGCTCTGCTAAGGAGCTCTTCTCAGCTTTAAGTTTTTCAGAAATTCTGTTGAAAACGTCTTTACTGCAGACTTCATCCGGTGAAACGTCTTCACGCAACAGCTTATCCAAAAGATCTGCAGCCTCCTGGAAGTCCTTGCATGCGTCACTTTCCTCATCTACCATTGAGAGGTCGACACCGTATGCCCTGCCTAACACAATCGAACTCAAGGCTGTGTCAACCAAGAAGTGGCCTCTGATTGCTCGTGCATAGGCTTTCCCACTCAGCATTTGGGTCACAGCATTTTCAGCGTATATAAGTTCCAAAACCTCCTTAAGCCCAGATGCTTCCATAACATGGCCCATGCATCCCAAAAAGCTCATCACAGAGTGAAAGCCACCAAGGTTCAAAACAATGGGTTTCAGTTCGCTTCCTTCCTTCTCATGAACAATGATCGTCTTCGCTTTCCAATAAAGCGGTTGGTCGAATGTCAGCATTGGCGTCGTTCCCTGGCGATGGCTTTCCGCAGCAACGAAGTGAAGTGTTGAGTAAATACAACTCATGTCCGTAGGGTCCATGTCAATCATGGGCAAGAAATGGACGGATGATTTCCCTGGGTGTGGTCCATGGCACACACTCTGCATTAAGCCGGACCAGCCTGGTCGTTTTGGTCGAAGCAACCATGACGTTTTCCACAGTATGTCCAGATTTTCAAGCTTGTCAGATGCTGAAATGGGGTCAAGCTTTCTAAATTCGAGAGGCCCACCCTTCTTGCGAACAGTGCGGTAGTATTTGATTTCAATTTGAGCTGCCGTGAAGTTGTTTTCAGGTGACTGCAATCTTGGTATTGATGTTGTGTCTCTTACTTCAGGGGTGACAGCAACAATTATACCCATACCATGGTATGTTCCTCGCCCATCAAGCGTACGCAAGTTGTGATCAACATTGTCTGCAACGAACTGTCCAAACCTGCCTGCAGTGGATATGTTGGTGCCCCTGAAATTGGCAGCACACTTCGAAAACCTCAAAACTTCTGCGTAAGGCAGACAGAAGCCGTGGCTGTGTAAACTGTCCACAAGAAAGCGGGAACCAAAGTGCTAGTGCATTTGAACCGCCAATCCATACTGAATGGGTGCTACAATGGCCCTTGGTCTGGTAAGTTGCACGATACTTTGTCCAATTGATGCAACTTCAAGATCACATGACTTGCCACTGAACGTCTCTTGCAGCAATATACGAAGGGACTGCGGAACGTACGCCACATTCTTTTCCAGCGACCGGAGTTCAGAAGGATCTGGATAGAAATCTCTACAAGTATCAATGTTCTTTATATCTGCTTTGATCAACCGTGCCGCAGCCCTGACTATCTTTCTTTGTTCTGCTTCCTCATCATCAGTCTGTGGTGAGTCTTTGAATTGTTGCAAAATCTTTGCAGCACTTTCTTTGACAGTTACAACATCGCTGCGTCCATGCACGTTACTAATAACCAGTTCATCCCCAAAATATGAAATAAGTTTCTGTTTCATGTATTTTACACTATACGCTTCAACATCAGGGCACAACTGGGACATTCTATCAACGAGATCAACCACTGTAGTCTGTTCATCATCATTGCCACTGACTAGGTCCTCGATTGCGAGTAGAAATGCTTCCTCTCGTGAGGCATCTACTTTGCGACCCTTGCGAGGAGGTTCACTGTCTGCGGAATCACGATATTTGGAGTGGATCTGCCTATGTGTCTGGAAATTTGAGCTGCACTGCTTGTGATATATTGCGTCAGCTGCTGGAAGATCGCGTGCAAAGTTAATTCGGCCTCTAACAGTGTCAGCCCACTCATCAGCCCTGGCATCACATGCAGAAAGTATTGTCCTTTGAAAGTTGAAGGTGCGTACTGGATACACTTCTTCTGAATCATGCTTTGTGTCCAAATAGATTTTTGTACCACAAAAAAAGCAGTTCTCTGTAAAACAAAAGTCTGGTGTCTGAGAACGAAGAGCAGGTTTTTCAGGACGTTTCTTCTGCTTCCCAGGAATTCTATTTGGCTTCGTATTGACATGCTTCTTTCGGCAATCAATGTGCACCGTTTGGCCCTCGGACACGGTAATTGATGGCGTTCCACGTTCAGTACTGGCCTTGTTGATAGTATCTGCTCCCTTCGCCCTCAGCTTGACTGTTTCTCCTTCGTCTAACGTGTTTGAGCAAATGCCGCAGGGATTATGCACCACCTCTTCTTCCATGGCTTCGGTAGATGTCGCACCAATCTGTTGAAACAAGAAACAAGATGATGGGATTAGTATAGGCCTAGGCAAAATGTAATAGACAATAATGTGCAGTAAAGGTAGGGCTTGACCTAGAACAAATTGCAATAGAAGGTTTTTTGGCTGTAAGGTTTTTTGGCTGTAAATTAACCACTTTCCAGGTGTCCAAAAGTTGGAGACTTTTTATATGTTCATCAGAGGGACCTAACAAACAAGTTAAAGCCAAAAAACGTTGTTTGTAATACATTTATAGGGTCTAGGAGCAACCAGAAAAAAGTTATCTGTAAATTGAAGCTTTGGACGGCGGCCATCTTGAATTTATGCAAATTAACCACTTTCCCGGTGTCCAAAAGTTGGAGACTTTTTATATGTTCATCAGAGGGACCTAATAAACAAGTTAAAGCCAAAAAACCTTCTATTGCAATTTGTTCTAAGTCCAGCCCTACTTTGACTGGTCTAGACACCTTTGCACCCTCATACATGCTCTTAATTGCTTTCAGCAACTTGCCATCTACTCCGTATATTTTCAGTACCGGTACCGGTACTTTCCACATACCTTCTCTATCAATTCTGTCATAGGCCTTCTCCAACTCCATAAATGCAGCATACAACTTTTGTCGCTTCTCCAGATATTTCTCCACAACACATTTCCGGGCAAAAATCTGAGCTACTCATCCTCTTCCCTTCCTAAGATGACTACAGTATGCTAACCGTTTCCCCAGCAATACTGACTGAAAATGCCCAAATATATTGCATGTCCTCTTCAGATTTATCTAAAATATGTAAAATTTCACCAAATACTACTACAGTAGCACTGAAATCAATAAAACTCACTAACAGGATAAATAAATGGAAGAAATACTCCAAAAGATTAATATTTACCCAGCAATACTGACTGAAAATGCCTAAATAGATTGCATGTGCTCTTCAGATTTATACATACATACGTACATAACATTTTAAGACTGAGTGCTCCACACAGATGTGCAGTTTCAGTCTCTTTTCCTAATGGCGGCGTTCCAGGCAACCCTGTTAAGGGATGCTTTACTTGTCAAGTTTTTGGATTTGAGATCGGCACGTATAGTCCGATCCCAGGTCTTACTCGGTCCACCCCTTGGTGCAGCTCCCTCCACAATCGCAGACCTGCATCTTTTCACCCAATTTTGTTCATCCATTCTCTCCACATGTCCATACCATCCCAGTTTACTTGTACGCATCTCCTCGCTAATACTCTTTATACCTAAACGTCTCTTCAGCTCATCATTTGTTATTCTGTTGACATACTTTATCTGAAATATGTAAAATTACACCAATTACCAACTACATTACCAACAAATTTAATAAAGTACACTAACAGGATAAAGAAAATGTAAGAAATAGCCCTAAAGATGAATTTATCTATCTATCTATTGACGCACCTATTGATCCCCGAAGGATTGGCCACGAACGAAACACCCCTATGCACCTCTGTCCCCAGTCAGTCGACGCCCCTCCTTCCATCCAGCACCGCTTTCACGCATATACTTCTTAACTCCATCCTTCCACCTCTCTCTCGGTTTATTTCTCCCTCTGTCCTTCCACCTCACTCGTACACGCTCTTAGTCATTCTCTCGCTTCCCATACGTTCCACATGGCCGAACCATCTCAAGGTGTTCTTTTTCGCACTTTCCAGTACATTCACACCACACCTCTCTTGTACTTCCTCATTCGTCTGTCTATCCCTCCATGTAACTCTGCACACACTTCTCAAGTAACTCATTTCCATCCCTTTCACTCTTGGTTTGAATCTCTCCAACAACGTCCATGCTTCGCTTCCGTAAGTCAGTGTCGGGATTACCACACTGTCATGCAATGACTTCTTCAGTTCCATGCTGACCACCCTATTTCATGTTACTGCTTTCAGCATTCCTACAACCCTCTTCCCCTGTTGCACCCTCTCCCACACTTCTTCATCCATACTCCCATCTTTACTCTGTACACTGCCAAGATACTTAAATGAGCTGACAATCTCCATAGCCTGACCGTTCAACTTCACCTCACACTCTGTGGCTTCACCCCTTTCGAAGACCATAACCTTGCTCTTCCCTGCATTTACCTTCAGATTCCATTTTTCGCACACGGTTCCAAAAATATTTACCAGACCCTGCAACTTCCATTCATATCATCAGCAAACAGCAGTACACAAACATCCACTGCTCTTCCTTGTATTTCTTTTATGACTCCATCCATATACTGTATATATAGAACAACCATCTGGACATCACACACCCTTGCTTTACCAAACATTCAGATCAAAGAACTCCCTCTGTTCATTCTTCACACGTACTGATACCTTTGCACTCTCATACATACTCTTCACTGCTTTCAGCAACTTGCCATCTACTCCATATATTCTCAGTACAGTACTTTCCACATACCTTCTCTATCAACTCTGTCATTCCACTCATTGCCTTCCCTTATTAGTGGTACACCAACATCCACTGCTCATCCTTGCATTTCTTTTATGACTCCATCCATATACAGTTCAGTATATATTGAACAACCACGGGGACATCACACACCCTTTCTTTAACCCAAAATTCAGATCAAAGAACTCGCTCTGTTCATTCTCAACACATACCGACACCTTTGCACCCTCATACATGCTTTTCACTGCTTTCAGAAACTTGCTATCTGCTCCGTATATTCCAAGTACTTTCTACATACCGGTACCTTCTCTATCAACTCTGTCATAGGCCTTCTCCAAGTCCATGAAGGCAGCATACAACTTTTGTCCCTTCTCAAGATATTTCTCCACAACATAATTCAGGGCAAAGATCTGAGCTACACATCCTATTCCCTTCCTATGATGAATACTGTATGTTAACCGTTTCCCCAGCAATACTAACTGAAAATGCCAAAATATATTGCATGTGCTCTTCTGATATCTAAAATATGTAAAATTATACCAAATACCAACTACATTAGCACATTTGGTGATGGGCTGGTCTATCAGAGTGAGAACTGAGCGATCTCTGCCATACCCATAGCTTACTCTGACTGTTCCTTTTACTTATATATTTTCTAGATCTCAAGTGACGGCGTCTCTAACGTGGATTGACCTCCCAATCTACCAAGATTGGAAGCCAAAGCGTCACATTTTTCCCTTGCCCCTCAACTTTCTCTTCATAATTGCTGAGGGGCACAGGGCCGTGGGTGGGGCTTTGGTTTCCCGGGCGTTTCCGCACCCTCCTCAAGCTCCCCGCCATGGAGTGGCTTCGGTCACCCAGGCTTTATTGTGGTCGGCGGGGAGGGTTCTGTGGGGGCGCTCGGTTATGGCCTTGGCCTTGCTCGGGGCCTTGGGGCTGTTCGGCCAGGCAGCTTGGGGAACAACAACAACAACAACAACAACATTAGCACAAAACTCAATCAATCACAGAAACAGGATAAAAACATAGAATAAATACCCCAAAAGATGAATACGTTAACCCTTTCCCCAGCAATACTTACTGAACATGCACAAATTGCATGTGCTCTCCAGATTTAGCTGAAATATGTGAAATTACACCAAATACTAACTACATTAGCACAAAAATCAATCAAGCACTTTAACAGGATAAATAAAATGGAAGAAATAGCCCAAAAATGAATTTATCTATAGCCTACCGGTATATTGCCGGACACCTTGATCCCCGAAGGGGTGACCATGAACGAAACGCCTGCGTATTTCAAGCTCGCTTGAGTTATCACTCGATCGTCTTTTAAAGCTTTTTGGCCCGGGGTAATTACCACACCATCGCGTCATAAGGAGTTTGAGGGGGTTAAATTGCTAGATACATAGAGGAAGAGGAATGCCAAGTAAAGCTAAACAAAAATATATAAGATATTTTTAACATCTATCTATCATCTATTGCCTGACGCCGTGATCCCCGAAGGGGTGGCCAAGAACGAACCGCCCCCATGCACCTCTGTCCCCAGTCAGTCGACGCCCCTCCCCCCAACCAGCACCGCCTTCGTTCATGTACTTCCTCACTCCATCCTTCCACCTCTCATTCGGTCTATCTCTCCCTCTCTGTCCCTCCACCTCGCTCTCATACACCCTCTTAGTCATTCTCTCGCTTTCCATATGTTCCATATGGCCGAACCATCTCAAGTTGTTCCTTTTCACACTTTTCAGCACATCTACCTCCACACCACACCTCCTTCTTACTTCCTCATTAGTCTGTCTATCCCTCCATGTAACTCCGCACGCACTCCTATTCGCTTCCGTAAGTCAGTGTCGGGATTACCACACTGTCATGCAAGGACTTCTTCACTTCCATACTGACCACCCTATTTCTTGTTTCTGCTTTTAGCGTTCCTACAACCCTCTTCCCCTGTTGTACCCTCTCCCGCACTTCTTCATCCATAGTCCCATCTTTACTCAACACACTGCCCAGATACTTAAAAGAGTTGACGATCTCCATAGCCTGACCGTTCAGCTTCACCTCACACTCTGTGACTTCACCCCTTTCGAAGACCATAACCTTGCTCTTCCCCGCATTTACCTTCAAATTCCGTTTTTTCGCACACTGTTCCAAACTCATTTACCAGACCCTGCAACTCCCATTCATTATCACTCATCAGAACTGTATCATCGCAAACAGCAGTATAGGTAGCTTCCACTCAATTCCCTCCCTTTTCAGCGATACACCAACATCCACTGCTCTTGATAGTATTTCTTTTATGACTCCATCCATTATATACAGTAAACAACCACGGGGACATCACACACCCCTGTTTCAAACCAACATTCAGGTCAAAGAACTCGCTCTGCTCACTCTCCACACATACTGCCGCCTTTACACCCTCATACATGCTCTTCACGGCTTTCAGCAACTTGCCCTCTACTCCGTATATTCTAAGTACTTTCCACAAACCTTCTCTATCCACTCTGTCATAGGCCTTCTCCAAGTCCATAAAGGCAACATACACCTTTTGTTTCTTCTCCAGATACTTCTCCACAACACAATTCAGGGTAAAAATCTGATCTACACATCCTCTTCCCTTCCTAAAACCCTCCCTGCTCGTCGCCTATCCATTTCTCCGTTCTCACTCTCACTCTCTCAATCACTACCGGTACCCTACTGTATACCTTCCCTACTACGCTTAGAAGACATATTCCTCGGTGGTTACCACACACTCCTCTTTCCCCTTTGCCCTTATATAGGGGGACTATTATGCCAGTCTTCCAGTCACCGGGTGCACTCCCCTTCTCCCATGCTAGTTTGCACATTTTCCATACCCATTCTATCACTATCTCACCACCATACCTCAACATTTCCCCACACACTCCATCTGTTCCTGGTGCTTTCCCCAACTTCACTCTTTTCATGGCTTCCCACACTTCTGACCTCCTGATCCCCACCTCCTCCTCCACTACTTCTCTTCTTCTCCCTCCCATACCATATCCAGCTATGTTTGCTGGCTCTTCATTCCTTACATTTAGCAACTCACTGAAGTACTCCCTCCATCTTTCGACTCTCTCTTGCTTCTCGGCTAGCATTCTCCCATTCTTATCTTTCACAACCTTACTGTTTCCCTTGCTACCTTCCCTAACTTTCTTGACTTCTTCCCAGAACAGTTTCTTACTCTCCCTCCATTTTACACTCAGGTGCTCGTTTCTGTCTCTCGGAATCTTCATTCCCTCTACTACCCAACCACTCTCTATATGCTTTCTTCTTTTCTTCCACAGCTATTCTTACCTCTTCTGTCCACCATGCTGTACCTTTCACTCCCCTCCCTCTTCTCCTCACTCCACACACCTCCTCACATGCTGCACAGATCTCATCCTTAAACACCTTGCTCATCTCCTCCACTTCCTCCATAACTTCCAGGTCGAACCCACCTAGTCGTCTTTCCACTGCTCTCCTGTACTCCTCCCTGACTTCCTCCTCCTGCAACCTCTCCACCCTCCTCACCATTCCACCCTCCTCTCGCCTCCCTCCAGCTCTCCTCACCCACTTCTTTTGTATCCTAACCTTAGCTACCACTACATAATGATCAGACAGACCTCCCTCCAATACCCCTATACACCCTAGCATCCATCACAGACTTCTTCATTCGTTCATCCACACATACATAATCAATCAATGACTTTCGTTCCACCACTGTCTTATCTTCATCGTCAACATCCGTTTCCACGTGTACCTGTGGATCATTCTGTGTCGGAAGAAGGTGTTGGCTATCCACAGCCTCCTCCCCACACATACGTCCACAAGTGCACTACCATTCCCATTCACCTCTGATGGTATCCCCCACCCTCCCACCACTCCCTCAACTTTCCGATCACCCACCTTACCATTCATATCCCCAATCAGAAATATTCTTTCATTCTTGTCAAACTTCTCCAGGCACGCTTCCATATTCATCCAGAACTCCTCTTTCTCTCTTTCAAGTATATCCTCTGTCGGGGCATACACGCATATAATCAATACAATATTTTTAACATGAGGTTGCTTATAATAATTTGTACTTCTGCAGTTTCTCCATGGCTAACGAAAAAGGTCACATTCCTAAGAAGCCCCAACCAAAAAGGCCAAGCTTCTGTACAGAACAAATGCCACACCATTACCCTTATGGTGACCCTATCAAATAATCAAAACAACCACACTTCTTAACCCAATTCCCGCGGGGCCCCTCATATGACGGAGACGATTTTCCGGCTATTTTGTAGCCTGTGAGCCAGGCCAGCTTTTGCAAGCAGCACGGATGGACGTCAGCCGGAGCCTACAGGCCCCGCCACGACACTGAGGTTTGTGTGAGAGAGAGTTCACTTATGTGCAGCGTCACACATAGCGAAAACAGAAAATAATTGGTAATTATTAGCGATTTCGCCTAGGCCTATCGGATTTGGTAATTTTTAGCAAATTTGCCCTTCGTTTGCAAGATCCTTACAAGAAAACCAGACGTCGTACAGGGATGATTCAGGAGTAATTTGAAAGCTATTACCGTACTTTCACGAATACATAATTGTATTACGCTCTAGCTTTTGCTTATGTATGAAAATGAGCAGGGAATGAAGGCAATTTCGGGCAATTATGCCTACTCGTACAGGAGTCCTTGGAGCGGCTTCGGTCGCGCCGTGAATTTCCACACCTCACACCACACACACACACATCACACAGTTTTTCCTACACCGAGAAATGACTCTCCGGCTGTCATTTCTCGATGACTTCTTCTAGCCGGAGACATTGAGAGCAACCCAGGACCCACCTACACATACATATGTCCAACTTGCTCAAAACCCATCGCTTCGAGTCGCCACACTAATGGTTCAGTTCTCTGCAATTCATGCAGGAACTGGACCCACTTCACCTGTACAACACTTGCCTCCAAGAAACACTACACGAACACCTGGACCTGTTCCTCATGCCCCTCCCTCTCCCAATCAAATCCCTCGCCTAAAACCCGTCCACCTCTCCTCCCCATCCCACCTAACCTTCCCATATCATCCACTCCCCCCCCTAAAACCTGTCCACCTCTCCTCCCTAACCCACCTAACCTTCCCATGCCATCCACATCCTCAACTCAACATACCACGCCCCATCCTAATCCATTCCAACCCCCATCTGCTCCCCAATCCCCACCCCCACCTCACCCATCCCAACCCCCAGCCCCTCCCTCACCCCCACCCCATCCTCGTGCAGCAGCACCCAACATACATCGTGCACATAACATTAACATTCTCCAATTGAACATAGATGGCATCAACACAAAGAAACACAAACTCTCACACTTCATCAAACAACACAACATACACATTGCCATCTTACAAGAAACAAAACTCTGCACAACACAAAAAACACCCACATTTCATGATTTCACCACCATCAGACAAGACCAGGCTATCGGCGGAGGCGGTGGACTCATCACCCTGGTACACAAAGAAATATCATACATAGTTACCAGTGTACAAACCAAATCCCTCCTCCCCCCAAATGATAACACAACAGAAATACAATCAATTAAAATACGCACTGGCAACAACTCCAACATAGCCATCATAAACACATACATCCCCTACAGTACCAAATGAATACAGACCACACTTACAACACATCACAAACACCCCACACATCATCCTGGGTGGTGACTTCAACGCCAAGACGTCGGCCTGGTTTGTCGACAACCCCGACACAGACAGAGGGCTGGTACTACAAAACCAAACAGATAACCTCATCATCCTTAACGACATCCATCAACATACCCATATTCCTCACCAAGCCCTCTATAACCCATCATCTCCAGACATCACCTTTTGCTCCCCAGAACTCGCCCCCACAACATCCTGGAGGGTGGTCAGAACCTTAGGCTCTGACCACCTCCCGATCATTATCACCACCAAAACCAGACTCACCCCAGCTAACCACAAACACACATACACCAATTATAAAAGACCTAACTGGGAAGCATTCACAAATGAGACAGAACAACACTTCACAACTCTAAACAGTACACCCATCACTAACATCAACAATGCTGTACACATACTCAATAAAACTATCCAAAACACTGACAAGAAACACATTCCAAGAGGTAACAGAAAAAGACACAACCCCAACTTCACACCAGAAATTCAAAACCTCATCAGACAACGCAACATACTGAAACACTCCCCAGCACCCCACAAACAAGACATCACACAACAAATCCAAGCACTCAACACCCAAACTAACAACAAAATACAAGAACAACAAAAACTAAATTGGAATAACTTCCTACAAACACTTGATCACAAAACAAACCCCAAAAAACTCTACAAAACACTAAACAGCATCACACTTTCCAACAGCAACACAACACAATCACATACTGCAATCACAACAACAGACTCTACTCCTTCATGTAAACAACAAGCAAACACTCTCATCAATCACTTCTTACATGTCAGTCACCTAAAACCTCACAAAGACGACCGACGTGTCATCCGACGTAAGAGACAATTCCCCACAGACCCTCACTATACACCCTTCACCAATCACCAGACAAAGCATATCATCAACAATCTCAAGTACTCACCCGCTTGTGGCCTAGACAACATAAGCAACATACACCTCAGACACCTGGGACCACAAGGCATACAAGCACTCACTAACATATCAAACTACAGTTATTCACACAACACAATACCAGACATTTGGAAGCATGGTCTCATCACCACATTCCCCAAACCCAACAAAGACCCCACGCTACCCTCCTCGCACCGCCCCATCACACTCCTTTGCTCCCCCTCCAAAGTCATGGAACGCCTAGTGTTACAACTAATTACACCCGACCTACCCCTAGCTCCAACACAACATGGCTTTAGGCCACTGCACTCCACAAACACTCTTCTCACAGACCTTACACAAAGAGCTTTTGACGGCATCAACTCAGCTAGACCACCACACAGATCACTATTAGCCACACTCGACATTAGTAAAGCCTTCGATGCCATCCCCCGCCACAACCTAACAAACAAAATCTACAACACAAACATGCACAACAACACAAAAAGGTGGCTGGCCAACTTCCTAGCAGGCAGATGTGCACACGTATCTTTTGCCGGTCAGTCATCTAAAATCAGAAACTTTCCAAACGGAGTCCCACAAGGATCCGTCCTATCGCCCGCACTCTTCAATCTGTACATGCACGATATAACTACACCCAATACGCCCCAAATAAACTTAGCCTCCTATGCAGATGACATAACACTCACATGCACACACCATGACCCAAAAAGAGCAACAGATCTCCTTCAACCCTATCTCAACACACTACATGGCTGGTGCACTACAAACAGACTTAATATACCCCCAGCCAAATCCACCGCAACCCTGCTCACAAGCTGGACAGAACACAAATACATCCCTCAACTCACCATAAACAACACACCCCTAACACATACACACCACACACAAAATCCTAGGAGTAACATATGATACTCATATGACATTCAAACAGCACACCACAAACATTAAAAAGAAATTACACCCAGACTTAACCCTTAATTAGCGGCGAGCAACATAAGTCGAGTTAAATAAAGCTGGACTATGTGGCGGCGCTCGACATAGGTCGAGTGGCAATTTCAGCACGTAATGTGGCTGAGAGAGAGAGACAAGTGGTGGCAGGAGACTAGCGAGCGTATGACTGCTCCAGATCACCGCGGCGAACCTACTGACACAAATCTCAGCTCCCTCCTCCCTCTCTCACTCGCTACATACTCAATTATGTACCGAAAGTACCGAATTACCTGCTTTTTGCACTCGCGTTGCACGGTTATTGCAAGAAAACTATCCATCATACAAGGATCGTTATGGTGTCATTCGAAAGCTCTGTTTATGCCCTTTCAGGGATAGGTACTTGTTTTACGTTCTGGGTCTTATTTAGGCATGAAAATGATCACGTAAACAGCCCTATTTTGGCTAAAAACACCCCGCTGTGCGGTACATATAAATAAACCGCATAGGCCGCTCGTAAGGTGTTAATGCCCTCAGGTCACTTGCTCACACAAAATTTGGACACAACAAAGAAACTACCACCACAGTATATAAACAATACATAAGATCAGTGATCATGAGAGGCACTCAATTCCTGGCAGTAGCCTCCACGAACCAAGACCACCCACTAAACTACATGGCAACACACCCACAGACACCAAGAAATATCAAAACAACACCCAGCACACGGTATCACACACAATTACTGTCCTCTCTCCCACCCCGAACCACCTTCCAGAAGCACATCCATACTCATATCTCTCGCCGATCCATCCACTCACTCACAGACAACACGCAGCTGCAAGCACGACCTCCCGAAATCCATCCTTCCGAATCCTCCCTTCCTCGCGAGGACAGAGTCCACCTGGCCAGGCTGAGATGCGGACACCATCCAGCTCTCCTGAGCTATCAGAAGAGACTGGATGAC
Source organism: Paralithodes platypus (assembly GCA_032716605.1). Lineage (NCBI taxonomy): Eukaryota > Metazoa > Arthropoda > Malacostraca > Decapoda > Lithodidae > Paralithodes > Paralithodes platypus. The sequence continues at coordinate 5,945,096 of CM064494.1, forward strand.
TCCGTTGTCGATGCCTGCCCGGGATGTAACACAGCACCCCATACCATTAAACACATAATAGAAGACTGCATTTCACACAACCACTTACGCCAACAACACAATCTACACTCAATGAGAGCTCTGTGGGAAAGCCCGATCATGGCCATGGCCTTCCTCAGGGACTCGGGGCTGTTCGGCCAGGCAGCTTAGGGAACAACAACAACAACAACAACTCATACAGGATTAATAGCTTTAACCAAAATGGTCACACTCCTTAATGGTCTAAGTGGCCATAGCCAAAATGGCTACACTATATTCCTTCTGTACTTTCTCCATGCCCGATGAGATACATGATATTTTGATATATGTGGCACAGCCCTTGTATCCAACACAATACCCTGCGTGCAACCCCGCTCGAACCCCGCACAACGTTGCTTGCAACTTTAATTATTATTATTATTATTATTATTATTACTTGTTTATTCTATGATTTGTTCGTTCAGATATAATTTGGGTAGTTCTGAGTTCAGTAATACTGTACCGTAGTTTAAATTTGAATATGACTCACAAGGGCTTAGAGCAAACTGGCTGTAATTATCTACACCTATTTCCTGGTGGACTCTTCCCAAATTATTGAAACGTCACATGGGCTTAGAGCAAACTGGCTGTAATTATCCACACGTATTTCCTGGTGGACTCATCCCAAATTATTGAAACGTCAGCCCTATTGATTTAATTAATTTCGAGTTATATGAAGTTAGAGAGTCAATATATTTGTCAAGTTCGCTGGCGCTACCTATAGTTAGCCTCGATACACCAACATTTCAAAGTTTAATTTCCGATAAATTTAAATGCATTTTTCCACATAGATTTTGTTTAGTGTGTTGTTGTTTCGATAGTTTTCATTTTAACCCTTTAAGTACCAGCGATGTGTGTTATATTTTATTCTAGCTATATTTAGACGATATTATGCAGCTGGGGAAGGGTCTGTGGTAGTTAAAAGGGTTCGTTGACATGTTTCGAAGCCATATTATTGCTAGAGGTCCTTCCTAAGCTTAAAAGAATTGTGTAATAGTTGCCAGAATATGATGAAAAGGACATCCCTGGTACTGTATGGGTTAATGAGTTTGTTATAATAATTTGAACAGTAACTTTTGAGTTAGTTTTCAAGTGGTAAGTGCCACAGTATATGCATACATTTACTAGGTTAAATTAGTGGGTAGGGGAGAGCCTCTATACTATGATGTTCTTTCTTTCTGTTTCACATAATATAACTAACTGTCTTGATAGCGTAATGCATAAGTGCGCGGAATTTCGGTGTGAGTATCCTAGGTTCGAGTCCTTGGAGTGCCACATGTATTTGTTGATTTCATTAATTGAATTTGGAAGTGAAGTTGGTTGGTGCCAAATATAATAAATTAAAAGCAGAAAGTCTCATAGTTAGTTTTATACCATGTTCTACTGATATCACTCTACTACGTTGTTTCCACATAGCAATTATGATAAGTTGTTTTGACTTAATATTGTCTTTGTTCCAGTTTTGGTTTGCTTTGTTTGCAAGTTTTACATTTTAACATGATCTAACTGTAATGAGTAATAAAGTTCTGGAATACAAATGTTTTTCTTTGAGTTGTTATTAAGTTCAGTTTACTATAGGGGTATCCTGGGTTGGGAAAACACGCTTGCATTGTGATAAGTTATAGTCTATTCGCTGTAAGTAGGCGAAAAATCATGACCTCTAACCTCTGTAACTCAAAAACGACTAGAGTAATCAAGCTAATATCTCTACCATTTGGGAAGAGTCAGTCAAGAAATAGGTGTGCACATTTACAGCCCATTTGCTCTAGCCATTTTTGAGTTACAGAGGATAGAGGTCATGATTTCTCGCCTATTTACAGCGAATAACTATAGTCCTAAGCAACTTGTCTCATCTTTGTTGATGGTTACGGTAACACTACATGACAATAATATCAACAAATTTTAATAAATAAATATGAAAGTGTTTATGCAAAAATGGCAACACAATTAACCCATTGAATACCAGCGACGTGTGTAATATTGTATTCTAACTAGATTAAGACGATATTATGCAGCTTAGGAAGGATCTGTGGTAGTTCAATGGGTTGGTATAGGTAGCGCCAACGAACTTGACAATAATCTGGACCCCTTAACTTCTTATAACTCGAAATGAATGAAAGCAATCGGGCTGACATTTCTATCATTTGGGAAGAGTCCACCAGGAAATAGGTGTGGAAATTTACAGCCAGTTTGCTCAAGGTCCTTTTGAGTTACGAAGAAGTCAGGGATCGAGATAATTGTCAAGTTCGTTGGCGCTACCTATAGTGATAGTTTGAAGCCTTATTATTGCTAGAGGTCCTGTCCTAAGCTGAAGAAAATCGTCTAAATAAAGGTAGAATGCAATATAGCAACCGTCGCTGATACTCAAAGGGTTAAAAATTACTGCATATCTCAATTTGGTTGCGCCTCAAAGTGGCCTACCATCCAGACAAACATGGCCCAAAACAACCCCGTGGTCCAAAATGGTTGTTCGGCCATATTCAGCCTTAAGGGGAGGCAGTTGTTTTTTCGAGTCCTCCTCCTCCCTCATGTTTAGCCCTATTAGAGTTTTCAAGGCATTCGCCCCATTAGTTTGGCAATTTTCAGACCTCTTGCCCCATTTCTTTGCCAATATTAAGACCTTTCGTGCCACTTAGGTGTCGATGTTTTCCCTGGCGAGCGATAGCGAGCCTGTATTTGAAGAGGAATCGGCCTTGGGCCGGGACATTTTTCTACCGAAAAATGTACACATTTGTATCGAAGGGGGGTCTTGTGGGTGTTTTTTTAAAGCTTGATAGAGGTTTAGAGAGCAAACTAAACCCCTTCCTTAAACCATTGAGCTGAACCAGTAAATTACGCTGCACAATACCGTCTTAGCTCCCTTAACATAAAATAGTCCGCGACTCAAAACAGCCCTTCGGCCCAAATTTGCCACTGCCAAACAGGACTGCTCAGACCAAATTGACCGCATGTCCTAATTGACCGTAGAAATTCCTATATCTTATGCAAACAGGAAGGGAGGGAAGATGAGGCTATATGGGTGCTGGAGGTGTTCATTACTTTGCAACGCTTGTTGAGTTCTCAGTTTGTGGAGATGGATAGACAGAGAAGAGAATGATGTTCATTATATTCCAAAACAATGCTGCATAGGTAATACAATTATAAAGAAGTGACTGGAGAAAGTACAAAAAATATAAAACAAGTGTGTAACGATAGACAGACGAATGAGGAAGTAAGAAGGAGGTGTGGTGTGTAGGTAGATGTGCTGGAAAGTGTGAAAAGGAACAACTTGAGATGGTTTGGACATAATTATGGAACGTATGGAAGGCGAGAGAATGACTAATGCCCCTTTCCCACTGATGCGACTACTCACGATTTTCATCGCCGACACCAATAAATTGGCACATTTGTGACATGTCGCAACAAAATCTTAAACCCTCGCCTGATAATCGTTTGACTTGCAAGGCCTCGCAAGGGCCGTCGCGGGTCAACGCATATGTTCGGAGTGTTCAAAATTTTGGACGAGGACTCACGAGGGTTCGTAGTCCTCGCATGCATCGTCGAACATCGCAGAGGAATCTGCGAAGCCCTCGGAGAGTATCGGCGACATCGGCGTGACATCGCGGAGGGTTTCCCACAAAAAAAAACTATGCAAAGCTGCACGGCGGCTCGCCGATGCTCTCAGATGTTCTGAGAACATCGACGATGCACAAGAGTCATCGGCGATTTCCTCGTCGATTAGTCGTCGACGTGCGCACGAGGACTCGCCGAGAGTATACCCGCCAGGGCTATGCTCCGCACGAGGCATGCGAAGGGACTTGCGACGTCGCGGAATGCTCGAGACACACCTTGCCGAGGCCAACGAGCACCTTCGGCAAGGTGGGTAAAAAAAAATGATTAGGCATATAGTGAACCTGTCAACCCTTTTTCTATGCACCTCTCGTGGGGGGTTCACCTGTTTTTTTTTCTCTTTCTCTCCTTTTCTCTCTTTCTCTGGTTTGTATTCATTCAGCCCCATTCAGCCAACTGTTTTAAGACGTTTATCCCCATCCAAGTATCGATATCTTCCTGGCTAGCGATAGCGAACCAGCATTATATGGAGAAATCCGGCTTCGCCGGAGACTTTTTTTCTATCGAAAAATGTACAAATTTAGCTTGCTCTCAAAACAAAAATATATATATATGTTGGCTCGCCACCGCTCACCAGGAAAATATTGAAACCTGGATGGGGGTAAACGTCTTGAAACAGTAGGCTGAACGGGGCCGAACGGATACAAGGCAAAGAGAGAGGGAGAGAAAGAGAAAAACAAAAAATAGGAGAGAGGGAGAGAAAGAGAAAACAAAAAAAAGGCGAGGTGGGCTCAATTAATAAAATTACTGGCGACGCACCCATTTAAAGCAGTATCGAACGCAAACGAGACAATACAATACTTTACTATATACAGGTATATACCAAACGAGACAATACAATACTTTACTATATACAGGTATATACCAAACGAGACAATACAATACTTTACTATATACAGGTATATACCAAACGAGACAATACAATACTTTACTATATACAGGTATACCAAACGAGACAATACAATACTTTACTATATACAGGTATATACCAAACGAGACAATACAATACTTTACTATATACAGGTATATACCAAACGAGACAATACAATACTTTACTATATACAGGTATATACCAAACGAGACAATACAATACTTTACTATATACAGGTATATACCAAATGCTTCATAACTTGAGTTTAAGGGAGGAGGAGGTGGGGGGAGGGGATTTTTTTTGTCTGGGTCACCTCCTCCCTCGTGGTTAGCTCCATTAGTTGGGCGATTACATGACCTTTCATCCCATTTCTTTGTACATTTTAAGATCTTTCATTTTAATGCACAAATTTATCTCTAAGGGGGTTCTTGGGGGTATCTTTTAAAGTTTGATGGAGGTTTAGGGAGGAAAACAAAACTACAATATAAATATCTAAATAGACAAATATATCAAAATCTCCCCTTAACCCGTCCAGCCCCAGCGACGCGTCTGACGAGTCACCTATGCATGTAACGCCAAACCCCAGCGACTCGCCTGACGCGTCACCCTTATAGCTCCAGTCGTAAGGCTCAGAGTGGCTCTAGATTTATATGGGAACTACTTTGGGAACTGGCGGACTAAAACCAAAACTTATTGTCGCTAAAAGTCCATACGCGTGCGCACGCGGGGACAGGAGAGGGCAACCAGCTTCCCACAACTCGTGGTCAGTTTTCCGCTTACCCTCGCGAGTGATACACCATGTCTCGACATTCTAGTGCCCGCCCAACCCGCTCCTGCAGTACTGAGGAGGTCATGGATATACTGTATGACACTGACAGCCATGATAGTGACACTGACTCGCCCATGGAGGAGTCTGGGGAGGAGTATACCCCTTCTCAGCTCGAGATAAATGAGCTAGAGGAAGAGCATCCTCAGATTCCTGTCAGGCGGCGACGACGTTCATCACAAAGACAGCAAGGGGCAAGTGCACCTCCCAGCCGCCCACTTCCCCAAGACCCCATTGAATCCTCAGAAAGTGGGGAAGAGGTTGTTGAAGATGAACCTGCTGACCCTCAAAACTACATTCGGGTACCTGGAGAACAACGAAGGGGATTGAAGAGAAGAAGGGTCGAGTCTGGGAGTGAAGAGGAAGCACCCCCACAACCCCGCCTGCCTTCTCCCCCACCTCGCATAATCTCCCCACTCAAGAAAAATACCCCGGGGAGGTTCTATGGCCGTCGTCAAGCAAGTGACGATGGCCAAAGGCCTGAAGAGGCAGAGGAACCAAGGCCTATGTCCGAGGGAGAAGACGGACAAAGGGAACAACGTGATGACGGACAAAGGGAACAACAACGTGGTGCGAGACAAGGGCAGTCACGTGACCCTAAATGCTCCCTCTTCCCTCCCGACCCAGAGCATGCGGGGGGGGGGGGATGAGTCACCACCACCACTACCAGACTCTCCGCCTCGCCATCCTTCCCCCCCACCATCACCTCCCGGTTCCCTCCCGTACACCCCCCCACGATGCTCTCCCTCACCTCAACCAGGCCCATCCCGCGCCACTGCATCACCACCTGCCTCTCCACAACGCCCCGACACCCTGCAAGCACTCGACGTGGGCGTGTCATATCCCGCGGCCGAGTGCAGAAGGTGAGACAGATACGACGCCCCAGTAACGACTCGAGCTCTCGATCAAGTTCGAGGTCGAGCTCCAGACCCAGGTCCACCTCCTCCCGCCCCCGCCGCTCCCGCTCCACCCGCACCCGCCCGACCAGCCCCGGTGCCCATGACGATGACCCCGATGACTCCGATGCCCCATCTAGCGACGACGAAGGCGCTGTCGGTGGTGTGACGTTAACCACTCCGTTAGAACCGCATGGCTTGTCCTACAGTGACTCACTAGGATCGCCAGGGCAGTGGATGGGGCTACAGTTTATGTATTAGAGTGTGCTTTATTTCATATGAAAGCTTGTGTCATGGGCAGTCCAGAAAGGCTCTTTGTTTTCACCCATGTCAAGGCTTTATATATTTAATTGTAAAGTATAAGTTTTATCATTAACTAGTAATGATGGGATCTGGGAGAGAGAGAGAGAGTAGAACAGAGTGAGAGGGAGCGCACAGTGTTTTTGTCCCGCTCGATGACGTCACGGCTGGCTGCCTCGTGGGGGTTGGCTGAGAGAGGTCCTTACCATGCTGCTAGCTCCCTTGCTAGTGGCTAGAGGACTTGTAACCGCTTTTTTCCCACGCGCCTCGAGCTAGTGCGAGTATATATACAGTTCCTCGCCACTCTCTCCCTCAGATCTGGTTTCTAGAACGCATCCATCTTTTTCCCTTGCTATCTGTCCCCCGTTCTACACCTGAGAATCTTTTCCTCTGCCTACCTCTCTCTTTTTCATATCTTTCACCACCTTTTTATTAATATTATACCCCCTCTGGTTAACTCTGCAAAATCAGCTTCATGCTGGCCAGTTGTATTGTGCGTTAAGGTCTGATATAACCCATGTATGTTAGTTGTTAAGATAAGTTGATCACGAAGCATTGGTTGGCATTCATATTGTTTAGTACTGCTTCCTTTAATTATTAGTGTTCTGCTGGATTAGATAATGCTAGACTAGGAGTCTGATATTATAAGGTATTGTTTCCTATGAGTGTTGGCTTTAGTTAAAAGCGGCACGACATACCTGAGAACTGGAGTTGATTGAGTAAATTCTAGTCTGTGTGCCATTGAGAGTAGAGCATGCACGAATGAGGGCTTTTTGCCTATACCATTCTGCACTGTTCTAAGCTCGTTGTTTGTCTTTGAGGTACGCCAGGAGAACGCTTAATACTTCGGTATTAAGGTTTCTCAGGAGAGCTACCCTTCATTATAACGTAATATTTGACGCACAGACTTGAGATTTGCACTAGGCTATGCGGCATGCCATGCGCACCAGTATCTCGTATCATTGACTCTAGCTAGACTTTATCAGTCACAGTAGACTTTAAGTATATTAAACCAATTACTCTTTTTATGTATACCCGTTTATGATTACACAAGCATTTCGCAGCCTAGTTTGATGTATTGAGACACAAATGACTTAGGCTCTTTTTGTTGATAGTAATACTGCATTGTCGTGGCGATTATTATTATTGTTGTAGTGTTTAGAATATTCTTGGCTCCGACGGCATTATATATTCTGCCTTTTTGTGTGCATAGCCTGCACGAGCATTGTTCCGCTGCCTGCCTTTTTGGGTTCCATTTCCGATACGAGCATCTTTATAGCATCTAACATTTAAAGAAGATTCCTTGTTAGTGTTGAAGGACTTTAGTGCACTTTCTTTCATGCAGGAGTGCCTGACATTTATTGATTAAAGTAACGTAAGCTGTAACTTCTCTTACCACCTTACTTTGCATACCATGACCAAGCACCTTCGGTTATAGGTAGTAATAGGCTGTTTTCACATAACATTAAGCCTAGAGTAGACGCACATTTATTGAGAGTTTGATAGCCTATTATTGCATATAGAACTCTGTAGAGTATTTGTGTTCTTTGTTCACTGGGAATATACATCAGAGGTTGGATCTAGCGCTTTCCGTTGTAGCATTTCTGCCATTACTAGTCCAATGAATAAGAGCCCTGATATATTTGAACCCCAGTCGTAACAAATGGCGACCTTACCTAGGATTTGGTGAACCTACATTTATTAGCAGGGAACATTTGTTGTTTTGGGGAATATTTTGCGGGGATCAGCAAAGACATTTAGTTAGGGCTACCCGCACTAAACTTAGGAAGGTTGTGTGTCTGCCTGGCCATGGAGTTGGGAGGGTTTTAGAGAAGATGGACCACATCTTGGAAGATAGTGGAGATAACCCCATTATCTGTCTCAGTGCCGGGAGTAACGATGTTGGTAAGGGTAGAAGTGAGGAACTGCTGCAGCAGTATCGGGATGTGTTAGATAAAGTTAGGATGAAGGGAGGGATCCCTGTAGTACATTGTATCCTACCCAGAAGAGGAGTTCCCAGGGAATGGACATCCAGGGCGATTGGTGTCAATTGCCGTTTGGAGAAATATTGCAAAGAAAAAGCAATACCATTCATTGATAACTGGGATTGTTTCTATGGGAGAGATGGGATGTACGCAATTGATGGGGTTCATCTTTCACGGTTAGGGGTTTCTACATTAGCTAGTTCTTTAGATAGGGTGGTTGTGGGGTTTTGAACAGAAATATTGAGAGTGTAAATGAGAGGTTAAATGGAACAATTTTAGCGTCAGGCGAAAGCGATAAGGATATTCAGTCTCATGCTAAAAATGATGACTATAATGCAAATGATAGTAGTGATGGTGCAACGGAAGATGGAAATGTCGCTAAACACAAAGGTAAATTAGGTATAAAGAAAAGAAGTAAATTGAGAGTATATTACACAAACTGTAGGAGTCTATGTAACAAAATGAACGAACTTAGAGCCCTTGTTAGCAAAGAAAATATAGACATAATAGCGCTAACTGAAACGTGGATTAGTACAGAAACCAGGCATTTCTTAGCAGAATTTGATATACCTGGATATAGTTTGTTTAAATATGACCGAACAAGTAAGAGGGGTGGCGGTATAGCAGTGTTTGTCAGGAGTACATTAAAAAGCTGTATTAAATCAGGTATTAGACTAAATAACGATAATGAAAGTGTTTGGGTAGAGGTTAACGAAGGTAGTGAGACCATAGTTATTGGAGTTATGTATAGACCGCCAAATATGAGTAGAAATAACGGAACGTCATTATGGGAGGAAATTAAAATGGCATCAAGGTTTAGCAATGTGTGCATTATGGGGGATTTTAATTTTCCGAATATAGATTGGCAGCATCAAATAGGAGACTCTGATTCTGAGGAGTTTATAGAGGTAGTACAAGATAGTTTTTTATTTCAATTCATAGATACGCCGACTAGAGGTAATAATATTCTCGATTTAGTTTTCAGTAACAATGAACATATGGTAAATAATGTAGAGATAGGGGACCACCTAGGAAATAGTGACCACAATTCTGTGTATTTTAATATACAATGGAAAGGTAATACCAGAGAGAATACAACATTAATACCTGACTTTAGAAAAGCCAATTATGGTGGGTTAAGAAGAGCCCTATTAGCGGACCCTATGGTCAAAAAATTAAGTCGATCCAGGTGTCCAAATGAGTGTACCCCTTCTCAGGCACCTGTCATCTTAAGTCAGGAAGAGACGTCAACCTTGGTAGATACATACGATAATTTTATCAAGTCCGTATTCAATGCACAAAATAAATACATCCCCAAAAGAAAATTTAGATCAACACAGAACCAACCCAAATGGATGAATAATAGACTATTAGATCTTCTAGGACAAAAGAGAGGAATATATAGAAAAATTAGAAAAGGTGAAATTCACCTACTTGCTTACTATCAGAATCTATCAAGACAGGTAAAATGGGATATTAGGAAAGAAAAAAGAAATTATGAAATTAAGGTTGCCAATGACTCAAAAAATAATCCTAAAGCTTTTTACCAACTATATAAATCCAAGGTTAGAGATGTAATTGGTCCCCTTAAAACTTCGATAGGAGAAATGACAGAAAATGATTTAGAAATGTGCAGTACATTAAATAGTCAATTTCTTTCCGTTTTCACTAATGAAAATTTGGCACAGTTTCCAGAAGTCCGTAAAGTATATAGCGATAGTATAGAAAATAGGTTAAGTACGGTTACTTTAAGTAGAAATGATGTGCTTAAGGAAATTGACAGACTGAAACCTCATAAATCGCCTGGTCCTGATGAGGTATATGCTAGAGTATTAAAAGAATGTAGGGATGAGTTAAGTTACCCATTAACATTTTTATTTAACAAGTCATTGGAGACAGGTATAGTTCCAGAAGCTTGGAAGTTTGCAAACGTAGTTCCGATCTTCAAAAAAGGTGACAAATCAATAGCATCCAATTACCGTCCCATTAGTCATACATCAATCATAGGAAAGCTACTAGAGTCAATTATTGCTAGTAAAATTAGAAACCACTTAGATACATTTAATTTAATAAATTCTTCTCAGCATGGATTCACTCAGGGACGTTCTTGCCTTACTAATTTGCTTAGTTTTTTCTCAGAGGTATATGAAGCAGTAGATAATGACAAGTCATATGATATAATATATTTAGATTTCAGTAAAGCTTTCGACAGAGTCCCCCATGAGAGATTGATGAGAAAGGTTGAGGCGCATGGAATAGGTGGGGCGTTGTTGGGATGGATTAGGTCATGGCTAATTGGTAGGAAGCAGAGAGTCAGCATAAATGGTACGAAGTCAGAATGGGGAGCAGTCAAAAGTGGTGTCCCCCAGGGATCTGTATTAGGTCCTCTGTTGTTTGTTATATACATAAATTACCTTGATTTAGGTATAACTAGTAGGATAAGTAAATTTGCAGACGATACCAAAATGGGGAGAACAATTGATTCAGATAGAGATATAGAGTGCCTCCAAAGGGATCTAGATACCTTACACGAATGGTCAGTAAATTGGCAGATGAAGTTTAACATTGACAAATGCAAGGTATTAAAGATAGGGAAGATGCATACAAATGTTAAATATAAACTAGCTAATGTGGAATTAGAAAACTCGAATTGTGAGAAAGATCTAGGTGTGTTTGTTAGCAATGATTTGAAGCCTAGACAACAGTGTATAAGCGTTCGAAACAAGGCAAACAGGATTCTCGGGTTCATCTCTAGGAGTGTGAGTAACAGAACTGCTGATGTTATCTTAAAACTTTACTTGTCATTAGTGAGACCCCATATGGATTATGCTGTTCAATTTTGGTGTCCTTATTACAGAATGGACATAGATTCATTGGAGAGAGTACAACGTAGAATGACAAAAATGATCCATAATATTAGAAATCTTCCGTATAAAGAAAGGTTGAAGAAATTAGGCTTACATTCGTTAGAGAGACGCAGAGTTAGAGGGGATATGATAGAGGTGTTCAAGTGGGTTAGTGGGATTAACAAAGGGGACATGACAAATGTACTAAAGCTCAGTGATAGCGAAAGAACTCGTACCAATGGTTTCAAATTAGATAAATTTCGTTTCAGAAAAGATATAGGCAAATATTGGTTTGGTAACAGAGTTGTAGATGGGTGGAATGGACTACCAAGTGCTATAGTGGGATTAAAAACGATAGGGAGCTTTAAGATAAAATTGGATAAGCATATGGACGAGAAGGGTTGGGTGTGAAGGGGGATCAGCAGGGTTGGGCCAATCAGCGCTCTGCAGACCCCCGTAATCCTGCGTTAATCTCTAACCGTTTTGGTAAGATGATCCTCAGGGTATTAGAGTGTTGAGCCTATAATTGGGCTTTGTAATTGGGGTTGTGTGGGACAGGGATCTGCCTTGCTTAGGCCAATCGGCTTTCTGCAGACTCCCATTTTCTTATGTTCTTATGTTCTTAATACAAAAAATTTGCAACATAGTATAGCCCTTGAGTATTTCCGAGAATTTTTGTGTGTATATCGAGGTATAAGAGTTTGGGGTACTTCTTTTCTGAATATTGAGGTGGGAAATTTTTGTGAGCATCATGTCTTATACCGGATCAGAGGAGAATGGAGACACAGTACGTAATGTCGAAACTGAGGAACAGCAGCATGATCTATCTATCTATCTATTGCCTGACGCCGTGATCCCCGAAGGGGTGGCCACGAATGAACCGCCCCCATGCACCTCTGTCCCCAGTCAGTCGACGCCCCTCCCCCCAACCAGCACCACCTTCGTTCATGTACTTCCTCACTCCATCCTTCCACCTCATATTCGGTCTACCTCTCCCCCTCTGTCCCTCCACCTCGCTCTCATACACCCTCTTAGTCATTCTCTCGCTTTCCATACGTTCCATATGGCCGAACCATCTCAAGTTGTTCCTTTTCACACTTTCCAGCACATCTACCTCCACACCACACCTCCTTCTTACTTCCTCATTAGTCTGTCTATCCCTCCATGTAACTCCGCACGCACTCCTTAAGTAATTCATTTCCACTGCTCTCACTCTTGGTCTGAGTCTCTCAACCAACGTCCATGCTTCGCTTCCGTAAGTCAGTGTCGGGATTACCACACTGTCATGCAAGGACTTCTTCACTTCCATACTGACCACCCTATTTCTTGTTACTGCTTTTAGCGTTCCTACAACCCTCTTCCCCTGTTGTACCCTCTCCCGCACCTCTTCATCCATAGTCCCATCTTTACTCAACACACTGCCCAGATACTTAAAAGAGTTGACGATCTCCATAGCCTGACCGTTCAGCTTCACCTCACACTCTGTGACTTCACCCCTTTCGAAGACCATAACCTTGCTCTTCCCCGTATTTACCTTCAAATTCCGTTTTTCGCACACTGTTCCAAACTCATTTACCAGACCCTGCAACTCCCATTCATTATCACTCATCAGAACTGTATCATCCGCAAACAGCAGTATAGGTAGCTTCCACTCAATTCCCTCCCTTTTCAGCGATACACCAACATCCACTGCTCTTGATAGTATTTCTTTCATAACTCCATCCATATATACAGTAAACAACCACGGGGACATCACACACCCCTGTTTCAAACCCACATTCAGGTCAAAGAACTCGGTTTAGCAGCATGATTAAAGGGTTAATCGGGTGAACTGTGAGGAGGATACTAGGATATTTTTGCAATGGCCTGTTACTGCCGAGCGGTTGGAGGGTATGGATCGGTATGCTCTTCAATGCCTGGCCACAGCTATCGGTCATGCGGTTACTAGCAGCATGACCAAGGATAACTTGATAACGTGTGTACTGGGCAGGGTGACTGGTGAGCGAGATGGGTTGAGTGCTCAGAGCCCTTCGGCCATGCTTCCCCTACACTCGACTCCCAGCCATCCCAGTAGTTTGCCGACCCCGGGTACGCTTCCGCAGTTGGGTGGTGACTGGCAGGGTGAGTTGCCCCTGGGGGGACCACCGGTAATTTCAAACATTGTAGCACCTTCACCTCCTCAAGGGTTATCTCCAGAATTATTGTTTCAGCTCGAATTAGCTAAGATCGAAGAGAGAAAATGTCAGCTTCAACAGCAACAAAGGGCATGTGAGCTTCAGCAGCAACAAAGGGCATGTGAGCTCCAGCAGCAAATAGAATTAGCCAAGATAGAAGAGAGAAAAACTATCAGTCATGAGCACATAGAGCTAGCAAAAATCCAAGCTGAGTCGACTAGGTACTGTGCCGACATGGATGTAGAGAAGTCGCGAGTAGAGGCAACGGGACAGCGACTTGGGGCTGGTAACCGTGTTCATGAGCAGTCTCTCTCGCACTTATTGAAACTGGTTCCGGTGTTTGATGAGAGTGGTGTAACAGAATTTTTCACACGCTTTGAGAAGAAGTGCCAGGAACACCAGTGGCCAGAGAATAAATGGGCAGCACTTGTATCCTCTAGATTAATAGGCAAGGGTCTTAAAGCCTACGATGCGTTACCTTTGGAGTTATGTATTGTGTATGAGGATCTCAAGGAGGCTGTCCTGAGGGCTTACGAACTGCAACCAGAAACGTACCGTTTGAAGTTCCGGGGTGTAACTAAGGGAGGAGATAGCACCTTTTTGGAACACGCCCGGGACTTGTCCGATGCTATGGGGAACTGGCTCCGATCTGAGAAGGTCACAACATTTGATGAAATTAAGCAGTTAATGATGTTGGAGCAGTTCTTTAAGAGCACGGGCGGTGATCTAACTTTGAACTTAAAGGAGAAAAACCCAAGAACTCTAGTCGAAGCAGCAGAAATGGCTGATCGACGGCTGTCGTTGATTCGGGGTTGCGGGTCCTCACAGAAGTACGATGTAAGTGCTAAGGACCGTTATCCTCCCCCTCCCCGTAACAATGACACATTTAAACAGAAGAGCCATGAAACTAAAACTGAATCCAAACCTTACACCACACAGTATGTGAAAAGTCAGGGGCCTTTTACATCACAGTATAAGCCGAAACCGAAATTTATGTGTTTTAGTTGCCACCAGGAGGGTCATAAGGCAAATGAGTGACCTAGTCGATCTCCTCCGGCAGCCGTGTCTTTTGCTCACGGCATTGGAGTGTTCAAGAGGACATCGGAGTTTGTTAGAGGCATTTCTTCCGAGGTAAATACACTGGCAGTGCAGAAGGATCCGGAAGGCTTATTCCCTGTCCATGATGCCTTTAGTGACCACAGGGGACTCGGTTGTGTGGAGTGGGGGGGTAGAAGACATGAGGTGAGAATTTTGCGTGACACTGGGCATCGCAAACACTGTTGAGAAATTTCACTGGTAAACCTGTCAATACGGCGCGGGTGGTTGTGGTTCAGGGAGTTAATGCGACAAGGTCATACCCGCTTGTAAGAATGAAGGTGGAAGTTGATGGTGTGACTCGAGACCTGGATGTAGGAATTGTGGCGAAGTTACCTGTTGGGGGCGTCGACCTCCTTCTCGGCAACGACTTTGCGGGACCTACTTCTGAGGCTCCACCCTTGGTCGTTGCCGAGAAGCCGGCTGACGTGAGTAGGGAGGAGCAGGAGTGGGTTGAGAAGTGTCCGGTACAGCCTATGGCGTGTGTTGTCACCGGAGATCTTGCATCCAGGGAGTCACATTCTGGTCAACAGTCTTTAGATCAGCGGAGGAAGGGTACCGAGAAGGGGTTGAAAGTTGATGCGGTTGAGAGTTTAGTATCAACGGACCTTCTCGGGGACTCATTATTAGGACCACATTTCGAGTCTGGAGAAGACCCATTAACTGTTCCTGAAGGGGCAGAGGATGGGCTTAAAAAGACGAAAGAGTTGAAGGAGGACAGTGATGCACAGTCGGGAGATGTAGCAACAAGGTGCCCTGACGCGTACCCTATGAGAAATGGGTCGGCGAAGATGGTGGTCCAAAGCTTGCTAGTGTATTTTTCCCGGTATGGTTACCTGCAGGGGATTCAGTCAGTCCAGGGACCCAACTTCACTTCTAGCCTCTTTGTTCAAACAATGCCGCAGAATGGGATTGTTGGGGTTGTGTCATCTGCGTATCATCCGGAGAGCCAGGGTGTGTTAGAGCGATGGCACTCAGCCTTGAAATCTGTGCTTCGTTGTTGTTGCTTTGAGAGTGGGAGGGATTGGGATCTTGGCCTGCCATGTGTTTTGTTTGCTGTTTGGGAGGTACCTGGGGAGAGTTTGGGATTCAGCCCTAATGAGCTCGTCTTTGGACCTCTCAGAGGGCCTCTCCACATGGTTGAAGAAGTATGGGAGGGCGCAGAAAAACCTTGTTCTATGCTCAAGTGTGTCCTCAACAGTCGAGAACGGATGTTGCGCAGTCTGGAGTTGGCCGGCCGTAATTTGACTAGCTCTCAGGCCCTCAGGAAGGACAGGTACGACCTCAAGGTTGAACTCAGGGAGTTTCACGTGGGTCAGGAGGTGTTGATTCTACTGCCCCTTGTAGGTCACCCCTTATCCGCGAAGTACGCTGGTCCTTATAGGGTGGTGGAGGAGCTATCAGACCTGGATTACTTGGTAGCCACTCCAGACAGACGGAAGCGCAATCAGTTATGTCATGTTAATCCCATGAAGGAGTATGGGAGGCACCCCCCTGAGCCTCTCACTGTGCCTGTGATGACGTTTAGCAGTCAAGGTGGAGAAGGAGAACGGGACAGTCAAGCTCAGGTGGAGGATAACTGGAAGGATAAGAAGTTCAAATGGGCGCCTGAGTGTGAGAAGGTGTTTAGAGAAGTAAACCACCTGTTGTGCACTCACCCGATCCTCAGGGGGGCCCCTGACTTTAGCCTACCTTTCCAACTAGCAACGGAGGCTAGTGGTGTGGGGGCTGGTGCCGTCCTTGTGGAAAAGGACGATGATGGGCTGGAGCATCCTGTTAGTTTCTGCTCGGAGAAGTACAATTCGGCCCATGGGAGCTGCTCTGTTGTCGAGGAGGAACTGCTGGCGGTTGTGCTTGCGCTGGGGCATTTCGAGGTCTATGTTCCAGCCTATGGTCCGGTCGTTGTAGTTTACCCAGATCATCACCCTCTCAAGTTCTTGGACCAGTTTCACAATCGGAATATGAGGCTGACCAGGTGGTCACTAAGGTTACTGGTATATAACCTGGACATACGCCATATTGCCGGTTGTGACAACGTGGTTGCAGATGGTCGTTCAAGGGTATATGATCCTGGGTAGATTGACACACGGGTAGCCTCCTGCTTTAGTTTGGATAGTATTTTGCGCTTGGTGCTTGTTGGCTCGCGGTTGTAGCCCAGCATATTGGGTCGTAAAGCAGGAGTTGAGCGTTTGGTATAGAAGAAAAAACTAGGCTTGCCCCTATAGTGCAGCCGAAATAAACAAATTTTAAACATAAAAATCAAATAAAAACTCTTTCTTTGATAGTTGAATTTTTTTAGTATGTTATAGCAGTAATTCTGAGTTGCACTCCTCTCAGAATGCTGGGCTAGAGAAGCTCGCTCTTGAAGAGTATAACTACATATAATTTAACCTATGGTGTTGGGGAGGAATATAATTTTGAAAAATGTTTTGTTGAAGAACTGTGCCAGATATTTTACTGCCGCTGGGTGATGGGAAGTGGAGATATAGCATGGGTTCTAACCATCAGATTTTTGTGAGCCTTGGGGCCTCTGAGAAAAATCTTGGGGGGGGTGTGACGTTAACCACTCCGTTAGAACCGCATGGCTTGTCCTACAGTGACTCACTAGGATCGCCAGGGCAGTGGATGGGGCTACAGTTTATGTATTAGAGTGTGCTTTATTTCATATGAAAGCTTGTGTCATGGACAGTCCAGAAAGGCTCTTTGTTTTCACCCATGTCAAGGCTTTATATATTTAATTGTAAAGTATATGTTTTATCATTAACTAGTAATGATGGGATCTGGAAGAGAGAGAGAGAGTAGAACAGAGTGAGAGGGAGCGTGCAGTGTTTTTGTCCCGCTCGATGACGTCACGGCTGGCTGCCTCGTGGGGATTGGCTGAGAGAGGTCCTTACCATGCTGCTAGCTCCCTTGCTAGTGGCTAGAGGACTTGTAACCGCTTTTTTCCCACGCGCCTCGAGCTAGTGCGAGTATATATACAGTTCCTCGCCACTCTCTCCCTCAGATCTGGTTTCTAGAACGCATCCATCTTTTTCCCTTGCTATCTGTCTTCCGCATCCGCACCTGAGAATCTTTTCCTCTGCCTACCTCTCTCTTTTTCATATCTTTCACCACCTTTTTATTAATATTATACCCCCTCTGGTTAACTCTGCAAAATCAGCTTCATGCTGGCCAGTTGTATTGTGCGTTAAGGTCTGATATAACCCATGTATGTTAGTTGTTAAGATAAGTTGATCACGAAGCATTGGTTGGCATTCATATTGTTTAGTACTGCTTCCTTTAATTATTAGTGTTCTGCTGGATTAGATAATGCTAGACTAGGAGTCTGATATTATAAGGTATTGTTTCCTATGAGTGCTGGCTTTAGTTAAAAGCGGCACGACATACCTGAGAACTGGAGTTGATTGAGTAAATTCTAGTCTGTGTGCCATTGAGAGTAGAGCATGCACGAATGAGGGCTTTTTGCCTATACCATTCTGCACTGTTCTAAGCTCGTTGTTTGTCTTTGAGGTACGCCAGGAGAACGCTTAATACTTCGGTATTAAGGTTTCTCAAGAGAGCTACCCTTCATTATAACGTAATATTTGACGCACAGACTTGAGATTTGCACCAGGCTATGCGGCATGCCATGCGCACCAGTATCTTGTATCATTGACTCTAGCTAGACTTTATCAGTGACAGTAGACATTAAGTATATTAAACCAATTACTCTTTATATGTATACCCGTTTATGATTACACAAGCATTTCGCAGCCTAGTTTGATGTATTGAGACACAAACGACTTAGGCTCTTTTTGTTGATAGGAATACTGCATTGTCGTGGCGATTATTATTATTGTTGTAGTGTTTAGAATATTCTTGGCTCCGACGGCATTATATATTCTGCCTTTTTGTGTGCATAGCCTGCACGAGCATTGTTCTGCTGCCTGCCTTTTTGGGTTCCATTTCCAATACGAGCATCTTTATAGCATCTAACATTTAAAGAAGATTCCTTGTTAGTGTTGAAGGACTTTAGTGCACTTTCTTTCATGCAGGAGTGCCTGACATTTATTGATTAAAGTAACGTAAGCTGTAACTTCTCTTACCACCTTACTTTGCATACCATGACCAAGCACCTTCGGTTATAGGTAGTAATAGGCTGTTTTCACATAACATTAAGCCTAGAGTAGACGCACATTTATTGAGAGTTTGATAGCCTATTATTGCATATAGAACTCTGTAGAGTATTTGTGTTCTTTGTTCACTGGGAATATACATCAGAGGTTGGATCTAGCGCTTTCCGTTGTAGCATTTCTGCCATTACTAGTCCAATGAATAAGAGCCCTGATATATTTGAACCCCAGTCGTAACAGTGGTGATAGGTGGGATTGGGTGGATGGGGAGAACTATGTCCCCAAACAATTCGACTTTGTGAGGGCAGCTGAGGCCGGCCCTACCATGCCCAATCGTGGACCGGATACCACAAGACTTGGTATATTTCTCGAGTTCTTCACTGCCAACCTTATCTCCTTGATTGTTGACCAGACAAACTGGTACAACTACTATTTCATGGCAGGGAAGGAGCAGAAGAGGAACTCGGCACGTCTCTCCTGGGTGGGATTGTGTTCGGATGAGTTCTACACGTTCCTGGCACTGGTCATCCTGATGGGGGTCACCAAGAAGACGTCTCTCAGGAAGTACTGGTCATGGGATCCCCTCATCAGAACCCCCTTCTTTGGCAAGGTCATGAGCAGGAATCAATTCACGGCAATCATGGGGAACCTTCACTTTATTGATAGCCTGGCAAGCCACACCAGGAACCAGGAACGCCCCAGGAATACCAAAGACCCGATGGAGAGGATAAGACCGATATTTGAATACCTGAAGACAAAGTTTGCAGCCGCCTTCAGACCTCACCAAAAACTCATCATTGATGAGAGTCTGATGCTGTGGATGGGGAATATTGGCATCCGACAGTACATCCCCAGCAAACGACACCGTTATGGCCTGAAACTGTTCGTGATGTGCGACTGCAAAACCGGCTACATCCAGGACATCATCCTCTACATGGGCAAGCTCACTGAACTGGTGGAGGCGAGGACATATGGGATATCTGGGGCGGTTGTCGTCACCATGATGGAGGGGTATTTGAACAGGGGCCACATCTTGTACCTGGACAACTGGTACACCAGCCCTTCCCTTGCCAAATTCCTGTATAGCAAAGACACTGGCGTCTGTGGCACCGTCAGGAGGAATCGTGTGTTCATGCCACAGCTACCTGACAGGCGGGAGAAGGGCTCCATCATCCACCTCCAGGCAAATGATATCCTGTTGCTCTCATGGATGGACAATCGTGCATCAATGTCCTCACCACTGTCCACCTGCCCCGCTTTGAGGACACCAGACGCCGTGATAGAGCCACAGGTGAGGTGGTCAAAAAAACAGTTGCAATCGTTGATTACAACATCAACATGCGGCTGGTTGACAAGTCAGACTCTGTCATATCGTCGGTCGAGTGTGCCAGGAAGACGATGAGGTGGTATAAAAAACTATTCTTCCACCTACTCGACATCACCCTCTACAACTGCCACATCCAATTTCATGAGATCACAGGTGAAGTTGAGACGATGGAGTCCTACTGCATCGAACTTGCACGGGAGCTTTTGTTCTACTTCAGAGATGGTCCACACCCCCAGCAACGCCCCGCAGCTCGTTTTCAAGCACCCGAAGACCCCGCCAGACTGACACAACGCCACTTCTGCGATTATATCCCGGCCAACCTGGGACTCCCCAACCCACGCAGACGGTGTCATGTGTGTCGCAACACCGACAGACGCACACCCAAACGAAAAGACACCCGGACTTGGTGTCCAGATTGTGATGTGGGACTGTGTTTTCCCACCTGCTTCAGGGATTATCACACCCTCGAGCACTTCTAAGTGTTCAAAGACTGTGATAAAAGACGCTATAATGTAATACTAACAGTGTATATAAAAGACTGCGATAAAAGATGCAAAAAGTGTATATAAAAACAGTGTATATATATATAATTTACAAGTGCAAAGTGCCGAACAATATAAAACACTAAATCAATTCTAAACTTATAAATCTGTGTGCAAATAATAATAAGAATAAAAGACAATACACCTGTTATAACATACTATAAACGAGAGTACAAAAACAAGTACAAATATACAGGGTGAACCTATATTCTAAGTCAATAAGTGCGTAAAACAATGTATATACCTCATAATCTTAGATAAAACAATGAATATTACCTCTCAAGATTACACTATTTATTATGAAATCATTATAACCATCTATCATATAATTTTAAGGTGTTTTAATTACAGTATCTACATTTATATGGGGGACTGTACATTACAGAGGTCAGAAGATCATTCACCCCTATGACGTATTGTCTGGTCAGATCTTGTCACACACATTCTGCTGAAGTGACACTCCCTGTACTTTCTCCAACGCCATCTTGTAACCCCGGGTAGCCATCTTGTAACCGGGAGGTGAATTATAGGTGTGGCTTGGAGGTGGTGAGAAGGTGAGAGATAGGGAGAGCAGGGAGATAGAATCGAACATCCAGGGTGATAACATATACCCAGAGACACCCTCTTGAGTTAGGGTTTACTCTTATATTACTTTATAGTACTTCTGTATATCTTTCAGATTGTTACTTAAATATATCAAAGTGGTTTTGTATCAGAGATCTTTAATTATATTCCCTTTACCTATATCTATCAATATATAATAGGTATATGGTAATCGGTGGTGGCAGCTTTTATACCTATCTATTAAATCAATCAATCTACAAGCAGAGAACTCAGCCTCTACACTACAACTTCTACAATCATCATACAACCTACAGTAACCTATTGCTCATAGGAGACACCTTAAGTCTACCTACATCGAGTAAGAGGTTAACCCTTATCATAAATATAGGATCGTAACTCAAAACGTCCTAATACTCCTGTCTGGAGTTACCCTATGAATACATTTGACAACCCATAAAAGTCCTACGTAACATGAACAAGTACAAATAATTCAATGAAAAGGAGAGACAGAGTGACCTTGAGTGAAAGTGACAGCCAGACAGAGAAAGAAAGAGGGAAGGGTGGTGTGGAATGTGGGTCACTCGGTCAGCTGGCCGTGTGTTCGTGCGTGCGTTTTGTTATTGTCCTGAGCAAAGATGGCCGCCCCTCACCATGGCAACGGGGACGCTGCCACTCGTACGCACTTGTAATACTTGAATGAAGGCACTTATCACACTACAACTTCAGTTATATTGACATTCTGTGATACACAAAGACATTCTATGAACTCTGAAGCACACTTTATGTTCGAGAGGTGCAAAATAAGTCATGCTGCCTGGCGGCTGGCAGCTGGATGCTGGCGCGGGAGATTTGAAGTGGCGCTAAGGCTCCACTGAGGCAGAAGACCCCCAACCCCCACCCAGGACCCCCAAATGACCTAGGTAAGCACTTTTTTTCATATTTGTTCATGTTTGTCATTATTTTCTAACCTATTCAGCTTTATTTAAAAAAAAAAAAAAAAAAGGGGAAATTAGCCGGGTTTTGGTGATCAAAAATAAAAAAACTAGACGGGGCTGGACGGGTTAAGGAGGAAAGAGTTTCTTTATTGGTCGATAAATGTAATTACTTCATGCTTTTAGTTTCCTCCCAAGACCTCCATCAAGCTTAAAAATATACCCCCAAGATAAATTTGTATTTTTTTTTGTATTTTTGTAGAAAAATGTCATGCCGACGGCCATTTCCTTCTAAACTACAGGTTCGGTATCACTATCGCTCGCCAGGAAGAAATCGACACCTAGATGGGGATAAACGTCTTAAAACAGTTGGCTGAATGAGGCCGAATGGATACAAGCCCAGGAAAGACAGAAAAGGAGAGAAAGATAAAAACAAAAATGGTGACCCCTCTTAAGTGAGATAGTTCGAAGGCCGTTAATAATTGCTGGAGGCCCTTGTTAAGCTGTATAACATCGTCTAACTGTAGCCAGAATAAAGTTAATAGGACGGCACCGGTACTGAAAGGGTTAATAGGACGGCACCGGTACTGAAAGGGCTAATAGGACGGCACCGGTACTGAAAGGGCTAATAGGACGGCACCGGTACTGAAAGGTCTAATAGGACGGCACCGGTACTGAAAGGGCTAATAGGACGGCACCGGTACTGAAAGGGTTAATAGGACGGCACCGGTACTGAAAGGTCTAATAGGACGGCACCGGTACTGAAAGGTCTAATAGGACGGCACCGGTACTGAAAGGGCTAATAGGATGTCACCGGTACTGAAAGGACTAATAGGACGGCACCGGTACTGAAAGGTCTAATAGGACGGCACCAGTACTGAAAGGGCTAATAGGACGGCACCGGTACTGAAAGGTCTAATAGGATGGCACCGGTACTGAAAGGGCTAATAGGACGGCACCGGTACTGAAAGGTCTAATAGGACGGCACCGGTACTGAAAGGTCTAATAGGACGGCACCGGTACTGAAAGGGCTAATAGGACGGCACCGGTACTGAAAGGGCTAATAGGACGGCACCGGTACTGAAAGGGCTAATAGGACGGCACCGGTACTGAAAGGGTTAATAGGACGGCACCGGTACTGAAAGGGCTAATAGGGTCATAATTATTAAAGGGGGTCACCGTTTTTGTTTTGTCTTTCTCTCCTTTTCTCTCTTTCCCTGGCTTTTATCCATTCAGCCCCATTCAGCCAACTGTTTTAAGACGTTTATCCCCATCCAGGAGTGATTTCTTCCTGGCGAGCGACAGCGATCCAGCATTGTATGTAGAAATCCGGAGAAATTTTTCTATCGAAAAAATTTCAAATTTAGCTTGCTGTCAAAACAAAAAATATATATATGCTAGCTCGCTACCGCTCGCCATGAAAATATTGACACCTGGATGGGGGTAAACGTCTTAAATCAGTAAGCTGAATGGGGCCGAATGGATACAAACCAAAGAGAGAGAGAGAGAGAGAAAGAGAAACAAAAGCGAGGTGGGCTCCCTTAATGAACTAACAGTGAAGCACATTTATATATATATAATGTGGAAATTATTAAGAGGGAGATTTTTTGTGTTATATACTCCCTTCTCTTTCATGTTCAGCCCCATTAATTTTGAATTTTAAGACCTTCGCCTCATTACTTTGTAGATTTTAAAACTTTTCGCCCCAATTCTTTGTTTATGTTTAGACTTTTCGTGCCTCTTAGGTGTCAATTTGTGTTAATGGGTGAACCATAGCGAGCCTGCAATTTAAGAGGTAACAGGCCATCGGCTACTGCATTGTTCTACCGAAAAATGCACAAATATGACTTGAAAGGGGTCTTGGGGGTAGTATTTTACAATCTTGATGGAGGTCTAGAGAGGAAACTAACAAAACATAATATATACTGTATATAAATAAAGAAATACAACAAATCTCCCCTTAAGGGGAGGAAGACCGTTTTTCTGGACCCCCTTCTCCCTAATGTTTAGCCCCATTAGTTTTAAGATTATATAACGTGCGGCCCATTAGTTTGGCGATTTTAACACCTTTCGCCCCATTTCGCTGTCAATTGTAAGACCTTTCGCGCCATTTAGGTGTCGATTTTTTCCTGGCGAGTGATAGCGAGCCTGCAATTTTAAGAGGAACCGGCCTTCGGCCGGGACATATTTCTACCGAAAAATGTACAAATTAATCTAGAATTTGTCTAGGGGGTGTTTTTCTAAGCTTGATTTAGGTCTAGGGAGGAATTAAAATAATATATGAATAAATGAATTAATAGACCAAACAAACGGCCAGTCTCCCCTTAACACCTTCAGCATTACTGACGCATTCTAACAGGTTGTCATGGCTACGGTTACGGGATTTTATTCAGCCTAGGAAGGATCTCCAGAAATCAATGGGTTAAAAGCTAATCATCTCTCTGCATCTGAATAAAATCATCTATGAACAGCCAAAATAAAGGGGGGGGGGTCACCGGCTTTTTGTTATCTTTCTCTCCTTTACTCTCTTTCTCTGGCTTGTATACATTCGGCCCCATTCAGCCAACTGTTTTAAGACGTTTATCCCCATCCAGGTTTCGATATCGCGAGCCAGCATTTTATGGAGATATCCGGCTTCGCCGGAGAATTTTTGTTATCGAAAAATTTACAATTTTAGCTTGCTGTCAAAACAAAAGTATATATATGCTGGCTCGCTACCGCTCGCCAGGAACATATTGACACCTGGATGGGGGTAAACGTCTTAAAACAGTAGGCTGAATGGGGCCGAATGGATACAAGCCAAAGGGAGAAAGAGAAAAAACGCGAGGTGGGCCCCCTTAGGGTATACTGGAGATGGTTTATAATATATGTTGAAGATATGGCAAGTTGGTTATGTATTGAGAACAGGAGAATACACCCACCTACCTCTCTCTCTCTCAGTGTATACCACCACCTCTTCGTAGAGCACGTAGAACCCGTCTTACAACACAATCCCACCCCTACTCTGTGCAGCTCTCCAACCCAAGATTGGAACGTTACTCTCAATCTTTCTTCTATTTAAGAATTATCTCCCAGAATCAGTCTTTCCCTCTGTCTATGACTTAAATTGCTTCAAACTCCATGTGTCCAGGTATTTTGGCTCGAACGTCCCTTGATTTGGGCCCTGTCACTCTTTCAACTCTGGGGGAGGCACTCGCTACAGGCAGTTCTGCCTTTTGTCTCCCTCACTAAAAAAAAATATATATATATTTTATTCAGTTTAAAAGTGGTTCCAGCAATTAACAGGCATCGAACTAGACCTATCTCACTTAACCCTTTTATTACTACCACAGCTCCTTCATAAACTGCACAAAATCTTCTAGATATAGCTAGTATATAATATAAAAGACGTCGCCGGTACAGAAGGGGTTAAAATGATTTCAATTAATCGTAAGCTGGGAATATAGTATTAATCGTAAGCCGGAAATATAATATTAGTTGTATTAATTGTAACAGGAGCTTTTTTAAAGGGAGGTATTTGTTCTTTCTGGACTCCTTCTCCCTCATGTTTAGCCCTGTTATGAGATTTTATGAAGTTCGCCCCATCATTTTGGCGATAATATGACCTTTCGCCCTATTTCTTTGTCAATATTTCGACCTTTTGTGCCATCCAGGTGTCGATTTTTTCCTGGTGAGCGATAGCGAGCCTGTAATTTAG
>CM064494.1:5973428-6047207 GCA_032716605.1 Paralithodes platypus
ATATTTCGACTTCTGCTTTCCCCTTAAGTGTTACATATTCCCCCATATTTTTTGTTTTGTGTTTTGTTTTTCAAATTTAAATGTTTAGTACCTATATCTTTTATTTATTTAGTCTTAGGTTTTAGCGTTACTCATATTTAAATCTACGGACTTTATACCCCTCAATAAATTAATGTTTTCGTTTTGATTTACCTTTAGGTCACTGATATGTCGAAACTTTTGATAATGATAGTAATAAAGATGTTGGTTGTTACGTCCCTCGTCATTCCTTTCCTCCTATCTCTCTCTCTCTCTCTCTCTCTCTCTCTCTCTCTCTCTCTCTCTCTCTCTCTCTCTCTCTCTCTCTCTCTCTCTCTCTCTCTCTCTCTCTCTCTCTCTATATATATATATATATATATATATATATATATATATATATATATATATATATATATATATATATACTGTATATATACAGTATACTGTATAATATTATAAAGTGTTCATGTGGCGCTGGCCCCACACTGCCTCTATACCCTAGCTTATTTACCGGCGATCACCTCATCACTCGCTTGATGAGTTGCTTTCTCACTATAATGATGTAGGATATTAGGTCATGGGAGGTGACGGGCGGTAATGATGGACTCGTTATCACACCAGAGCCCCACACCCACTTCAATCTAAAATGACAGCCACCATACCCCTTCAAGATTAATAAAACGCCTCCTTCACACCCCTTTCAATCTAAAATGACGGCCACCATACCCCTTAAAGCTGAAAAATGCGCCCCCTTCAAGCTAAAAAGACGCCCCTTCTATACCCCCTTCAAGCTAAAAAGAACGCCCCTCCATACCCCCTTCAATCTAAAATGAAGGCCACCATACTCCTTCAAGCTAAAAAGAACGCCCCCTGCACCCACCCTTCTAGCTAAAAAGAACGCCCCCTCCTAGCTAAAAAGACGCCCCCTTAATACCCCCTTCAAGCTAAAAAGAACGCCCCTTCAAGTTAAAAAGAACGCCCCCTCCACACCCCCTTCAAGCTAAAAAGAACGCCCCCTTCAAGCTAAAAAAAAAAACTTCAAATCCCCTTGAAGCTAAAAAAAGACGCCCCCGCCATACCCCCTTCAAGCTACAAAGAATGCCCCTTATACACCCCCTTCAAGCTAAAAATACGCCCCCTTCAAGATAAAAAAGACGCCCCCTCCATACCCCCTTCAAGCTAAAAAGAACGCCCCCTCCACACCCCCTTCTAGCTAAAAAGACGCCCACTTTAAGCTAAAAGGAACGCCCCCTTCAAATCCCCTTCAAGCTAAAAAGACCCCCCTTCTAGCTAAGAAGAACGCCCCACACCAACCTTTTAAGCAAACAATCGCACACCAAAACCAATATTGAACTAAGAAAACGCCCTCCACCTCTTCAAGCTAAATTTGTACATTTTTCAGTAGAAAAATTTCCCAACCGAAGGCACCTATATCCTAACTTGCAGGCTTGCTATCGCTCGCCAGGAAAAAAAACACCTCCTGAACGTCCGAAAGTTTAAAAAAACTCAATTGAATGGGGAAAAAACATGTTAAATTCACAGGGTACGGAAGCCATAATATTTCTTAGATTGAAGGGGGGGTCGGGGTTCTTTAGGTTGAAGTGGGTTTGGGGTTCTCTAGGTTGAAGGGGAGGTAGGGGGTCTTTAGTTTGAAGGGGGGTTGAGGTTCTTTAAGTTGAAGGGGGGTTTGGGGTTCTTTAGCTTGAAGGGGAGGTAGTGGTTCTTTAGGTTGAAGGGGGGTTGAAGTTCTTTAGGTTGAAGGGGAGTTTGGGGTTCTTTAGGTTGAAGGGGAGGTAGGGGTTCTTTAGGTTGAAGGTGGGTTTGGGGTTCTTTAGGTTGAAGGGGAGGTAGGGGTTCTTTAGGTTGAAGGGGAGTTTGTGGTTCTTTAGGTTGAAGGGGAGGTAGGGGTTCTTTAGGTTGAAGGGGGGTTGAGGTTCTTTAGGTTGAAGGGGGGGTTGGAGTTCTATAGGTTGAAGGCGGGTTTGGGGTTCTTTTAGGTTGAAGGGGGGTTGAGGTTATTTAGGGTGAAGGTGGGTTTGGGGTTCTTTAGGATGAAGGGGAGGTAGGGGTTCTTTAGGTTGAAGGGGGGTTTGGGGTTCTTTAGGTTGAAGGTGGGTTTGGGGTTCTTTAGGTTGAAGGGGAGGTAGGGGTTCTTTAGGTTGAAGGGGGGTTGAGGTTATTTAGGTTGAAGTGGGGTTGGAGTTCTTTAGGTTGAAGGGGGGCGGGGTTCTTTAGGTTGAAGGGGGGTTGAGTTTTTTTAGTTTGAAGGGGGGTGGGAGTTCTTTAGGTTGAAGGGGGGGAGGGGGTTCTTTAGGTTGAAGGTGGGTTTGGGGTTCTTTAGGTTGAAGGGGAGGTAGGGGTTCTTTAGGTTGAAGGGGGGTTGGGGTTCTTTAGGTTGAAGGTGGGTTTGGGGTTCTTTAGGTTGAAGGGGAGGTAGGGGTTCTTTAGGTTGAAGGGGGGTTGAGGTTCTTTAGGTTGAAGGGGGGTTGGAGTTCTTCAGGTTGAAGGGGGGCGGGGTTCTTTAGGTTGAAGGGGGGGGGACGGGGTTCTTTAGGTGGAAGGGGGGTTGAGGTTCTTTAGGTTGAAGGGGGGTTGGAGTTCTTTAGGTTGAAGGGGAGGTAGGGGTTCTTTAGGTTGAAGGGGGGGGACGGGGTTCTTTAGGTTGAAGGGGGGTTGAGGTTCTTTAGGTTGAAGGGGGGTTGAGGCGGTGGATCTAACTATGCTCACCTCATCACTCGCCTGATGAGTTTGTTCTCACTGTAATGATGTTGCAAGATATTAGGTCATTGGAGGTAATGATGAACTCGTTATCACGCCAGGAGTGATTTATAGTACCTTATAATACGCTGACCCCTGAACCCTTTCAACCTAATAAAACGCCCCCTCCATACCCCTGTCAACCTAACATAACCTCCCCCTTTACACACACTCTTCAAGCTAACCCCCCCCCCCTTCAAGCTAATAAAAAAACTTAATATATAAATAAATAAAAAAAAAAAAAAATCATCCTAAACCTTACAGCTCGTTTCCTGTAGCCCTTTTGTGTTACAGAGGATATAAATCACAATCAAGCTTAAACAAATAAAAAATAAACTCGCCCACCACTCACCCCTTCAAGCTAATAAGAAAACTTAATATATAAAGAAATAAAGAAAAAAACAATTCATCCTAAACCTTGCAGAACGTTTCCTGTAGCCCTTTTGTGTTACAGAGGATATAAATACCGATATTTAGCCTACTTATAATGAATAGGGTATAGTTGCTTCGATACAACAAAATACCTTAATATTGTCAACAAAAAATAGCACTGAAAATGTCCGGACGTATTCGTAGATCCTGTTGCTACGATATGGCATCACTCATCAGGCAACATGTCTATCTATCTACCTAGTTACTCAGCCCCAATCCCCCCTTTTTTTTTTTGGGGGGGGGGGGGGGACTCAAGACAGAGCAAGAACAGGGACAACACAAAACAATGAACACACACAAGCAAAACACAAAATTACACACATCTAGGTCATCCAGGCAACATGTGGCTTATTTAAATAAGAGAGTGGCATCTAGTAAGCCAAACAAGAAGCAAATACAAGATTTCGAAGTGTCATGCGGTTTTCTGAGGAATTCGCAATAGTTACAGGCTTCTGAGAAACTTACAATATTAACCTTTTTTGGTCCGGGGGAGGTCTTTTCGGATCTACCCTGTTTAGTTTCCCCCCATTAGTTTGGCGACGTTAAAACGCTTCACTTCATTCAGATTTCGACTTTTTTTCCGGGCGGGCGATAGCGATTCTGTAACTTAGAAGAAATCGGCCATCGGCCGGGACATCTTTCTATTAAAAATGTACAAATTTAGCTTGAAGGAGAACTAGATGGGCAATATTTAGTCTGAAACAAGTCTGTAAGGCGTTCTGCTTAGACTAGGGAACACACTATAATACATTGCTCAAAAATGCCCCCCTTCACCCAAAATAAATAAATACAGAAATAAATAAAAAAAACACACACACACAAACAAAATCCTTCATAACAATTATTAAACCAAGTATAATAACCCCCAAGCCGTCTGACCAGATAGTGAAAAGACAAGGCAATATAAGGCAAACATTTAACCAAGTATAATAACCCCAAGCCGTCTGACCAGATAGTGAAAAGACAAGGCAATATAAGGCAAACATTTAACCAAGTATAATAACCCCCAAGCCGTCTGACCAGATAGTGAAAAGACAAGGCAATATAAGGCAAACATTTAACCAAGTATAATAACCCCCAAGCCGTCTGACCAGATAGTGAAAAGACAAGGCAATATAAGGCAAACATTTAACCAAGTATAATAACCCCCAAGCCGTCTGACCAGATAGTGAAAAGACAAGGCAATATAAGGCAAACATTTAACCAAGTATAATAACCCCCAAGCCGTCTGACCAGATAGTGAAAAGACAAGGCAATATAAGGCAAACATTTAACCAAGTATAATAACCCCCAAGCCGTCTGACCAGATAGTGAAAAGACAAGGCAATATAAGGCAAACATTTAACCAAGTATAATAACCCCCAAGCCGTCTGACCAGATAGTGAAAAGACAAGGCAATATAAGGCAAACATTTAACCAAGTATAATAACCCCCAAGCCGTCTGACCAGATAGTGAAAAGACAAGGCAATATAAGGCAAACATTTAACCAAGTATAATAACCCCCAAGCCGTCTGACCAGATAGTGAAAAGACAAGGCAATATAAGGCAAACATTTAACCAAGTATAATAACCCCCAAGCCGTCTGACCAGATAGTGAAAAGACAAGGCAATATAAGGCAAACATTTAACCAAGTATAATAACCCCCAAGCCGTCTGACCAGATAGTGAAAAGACAAGGCAATATAAGGCAAACATTTAACCAAGTATAATAACCCCCAAGCCGTCTGACCAGATAGTGAAAAGACAAGGCAATATAAGGCAAACATTTAACCAAGTATAATAACCCCCAAGCCGTCTGACCAGATAGTGAAAAGACAAGGCAATATAAGGCAAACATTTAACCAAGTATAACCCCCAAGCCGTCTGACCAGATAGTGAAAAGACAAGGCAATATAAGGCAAACATTTAACCAAGTATAATAACCCCCAAGCCGTCTGACCAGATAGTGAAAAGACAAGGCAATATAAGGCAAACATTTAACCAAGTATAATAACCCCCAAGCCGTCTGACCAGATAGTGAAAAGACAAGGCAATATAAGGCAAACATTTAACCAAGTATAATAACCCCCAAGCCGTCTGACCAGATAGTGAAAAGACAAGGCAATATAAGGCAAACATTTAACCAAGTATAATAACCCCCAAGCCGTCTGACCAGATAGTGAAAAGACAAGGCAATATAAGGCAAACATTTAACCAAGTATAATAACCCCCAAGCCGTCTGACCAGATAGTGAAAAGACAAGGCAATATAAGGCAAACATTTAACCAAGTATAATAACCCCCAAGCCGTCTGACCAGATAGTGAAAAGACAAGGCAATATAAGGCAAACATTTAACCAAGTATAATAACCCCCAAGCCGTCTGACCAGATAGTGAAAAGACAAGGCAATATAAGGCAAACATTTAACCAAGTATAATAAACCCCAAGCCGTCTGACCAGATAGTGAAAAGACAAGGCAATATAAGGCAAACATTTAACCAAGTATAATAACCCCCAAGCCGTCTGACCAGATAGTGAAAAGACAAGGCAATATAAGGCAAACATTTAACCAAGTATAATAACCCCCAAGCCGTCTGACCAGATAGTGAAAAGACAAGGCAATATAAGGCAACATTTAACCAAGTATAATAACCCCCAAGCCGTCTGACCAGATAGTGAAAAGACAAGGCAATATAAGGCAAACATTTAACCAAGTATAATAACCCCCAAGCCGTCTGACCAGATAGTGAAAAGACAAGGCAATATAAGGCAAACATTTAACCAAGTATAATAACCCCCAAGCCGTCTGACCAGATAGTGAAAAGACAAGGCAATATAAGGCAAACATTTAACCAAGTATAATAACCCCCAAGCCGTCTGACCAGATAGTGAAAAGACAAGGCAATATAAGGCAAACATTTAACCAAGTATAATAACCCCCAAGCCGTCTGACCAGATAGTGAAAAGACAAGGCAATATAAGGCAAACATTTAACCAAGTATAATAACCCCCAAGCCGTCTGACCAGATAGTGAAAAGACAAGGCAATATAAGGCAAACATTTAACCAAGTATAATAACCCCCAAGCCGTCTGACCAGATAGTGAAAAGACAAGGCAATATAAGGCAAACATTTCAGAGAGTCAACAAACCCAGAACGATAAAGTTGTATAGGTCCAGTGATCCAGACGAACTGTTGGGGTTATTTTATTATTCCTGTATTGGTGCTAAGAGGGGCCCCTGATGGTTCACTTTCTGGGCCATTATTGCATGTATTCATTATTTTTCTAGTTTTCTCCCTAGGCCTCCATCAAATTAAAAAAAAAAAAAAAAAAACACATCTATTAGATCCTCCTCTTAGATTAATTTGTACATTTTTCGGTAGAAAATCTGTTTCTGATTTCTGTTGTCGTCTCTCTCTCTCTCTCTCTCTCTCTCTCTCTCTCTCTCTCTCTCTCTCTCTCTCTCTCTCTCTCTTTTTTCCTTGTCTTTTCCCTTCCAGCTTTCTTCTTTATTCCTTCTTCCTTTTCTCTCTTTTTCTCTAGCTTTCGCTCTCTCTCTCTCTCTCTCTCTCTCTCTCTCTCTCTCTCTCTCTCTCTCTCTCTCTCTCTCTCTCTCTCTTTCTCTAAAGAAAAGAATGGAGTGGTTGGCAAAATAACAGATGCCCTTTAAATGAATGTCGGTAAATGTCAGTCCTTCGATACAGGCAAAATAATAAAAACATGAATAACAAAATCAAACAAACAAACAAACACACACACTCACACACATACACACACACACACACATCAGGATGGATCCTATAGTCTATTCGCTGTAAGTAGGCGAGAAATCATTACCTCCAACCTCTGTAACTCAAAAACGACTAGAGTAATCGAGCTAATATTTCTACCATTTGGGAAGAGTCAGTCAAGGAATAGATGTGGAAATGTACAGCCAATTTGCTCTAGCCCTTTATGAGTTACAGAGGATAGAGGTTATGATTTATCGCCTACTAACAGCGAATAGACTATAATAGACTGGGTCAATGGCTTGAAACTTGATGCATGTCACTGAACCAGGAAAAGTGCAAAGGGGTGCAAATCGGTCAAGTAAATCCCGGTTTACTATTCGGAGATAATCTATAAGTGATACACTAGGAAAGGATATGAGCTATAGTCTATTCGCTGTAAGTAGGCGAGAAATCATGACCTCTATCCTCTGTAACTCAAAAGGGGCAAGAGCAAATTGGCTGTAAATTTCCATATCTATTCCTTGACTGACTCTTCCCAAATGGTAGAAATATTAGCTCGATTACTCTAGTCGTTTTTCAGATACAGAGGTTAGAGGTCATGATTTCTCGCCTAGTTACAGCAAATAGACTATAGTGTTATGTTTAGTAGTGACCACAAGTTGTCCAAGGAATGCATTGCAGTAGTAGTAGTAGAAGAGAGAGAGAGAGAGAGAGAGAGTAGTTATAATCGGGGTATATAATTATAAATATGGGAAGGAGGTAAATTACACATATCTACTGATTAATTCAGAGAGAGAGAGAGAGCGAGAGAGAGAGACTAGTTTTAATCGGGGTGTATAATACTAAATATGGGAAGGAGGTAGTCTTCATATACTTTACAATGCTCAAATGAAGCACCTTTTTTTAAGGGACCCCACCTCGTTTTTTTTTTCTCTCTCCCTCTCTCTTTGGCTTGTATCCATTCGGCCCCATTAGCCTACTGTTTTAAGACGTTTACCCCCATCCAGGTGTCAATTAATACCCAACTTTAGAAAAGCCAATTATGGTGAGTTAAGAAGAGCCCTATTAACGGACCCTATGGTAAAACAATTAAGTCTATCCAGGTGTTCAAATGCGTGTACCCCATACCACTTATCCCTTACCCCTAGCTTAAGTCAGGAAGAGACATCAAATTTGTTAGATACATACGATCATTTTATCAAGTCAGTATTCAATGCGCAAAATAAATATATCCCCAAAAGAACATTTAGATCAGCACAGAACCAACCCAAATGGATGAATAATAGACTATTAGACCTTCTCGGAAAAAAGATAGGAATATATAGAAAAATTAAGAAAGGCGAAATTCACCTACTTGCTTACTATCACAATTTATCAAGACAGGTCAAAAAGGATATTAGGTAAGAGAAAAGAAATTATGAAATCAAGGTTGCAAATGACTCAAAAAATAATCCTAAAGCTTTTTACCAACTATATAAATCCAAGGTTAGAGATGTAATTGGTCCCCTTAAAACTTCGATTGGAGAAATGACAGAAAATGATTTAGAAATGTGAAGTACATTAAATAATCAATTTCTTTCCGTTTTCACAAATGAAAATTTGGCACAGTTTCCAGAAGTCCGTAAGGTATATAGCGATAGTATAGAAAATAGCTTAAGTGCGGTTACTATAAGTAGAAATTATGTGCTTAAGAAAATTGACAGACTGAAACCTCAGAAATCGCCTGGTCCGGATGAGGTATATGCTAGAGTATTAAAAGAATGCAGAGATGAGTTAAGTTACCCATTAACATTTCTATTTAACAAGTCATTAGAAACCGGTTTAGTTCCAGAAGCTTGGAAGATTACAAATGTAGTTCCGATCTTCAAAAAAGGTGATACATCAATAGCATCCAATTACCGTCCCATTAGTCTCACATCAATCATAGGAAAGCTACTAGAGTCAATTATTGCTAGTAAAATTAGAAACCACCTAGAAACATTTAATTTAGTAAATTCGTCTCAGTATGGATTCACTCAGGGACGTTCTTGCCTTACAAATTTGCTTAGTTTTTGCTCAGAGGTGTATGAAGCAGTAGATAATGACAAGTCATATGATATAATATATTTAGATTTCAGTAAAGATTTCGACAGAGTCCCTCATGAGAGATTGATGAGAAAAGTTGAGGCGCATGGAATACGTGGGTCGTTGATGCGATGGATTAGGTCATGGCTAATTGGTAGGAAGCAGAGGGTCAGCATAAATGGTACTAAGTCAGAGTGGGGATCAGTCAAGAGTGGTGTCCCCCAGGGATCTGTATTGGGTCCTCTGTTATTTATTATATACATAAATGACCTTGATTTAGGTATAACTAGTAGGATAAGTAAATTCGCAGACGATACCAAAATAGGGATACCAATAGATTCAGATAGCGACATAGAGTGCCTCCAAAGGGATCTAGATACCTTACACGAATGGTCAGTAAAATGGCAGATGAATTTTAACATTGACAAATGCAAGGTATTAAAGATATATAGGGAAGACGAATACTAATGCAAAATATAAACTAGGTAATGCTGAATTAGAAAACTCAGACTGCTAGAAAGATTTGGGTGTGTTTGTTAGCAACGATTTGAAACCTAGAAAACGGTGTATAAGCGTACGTAACAAGGCAAACAGGATTCTGGGGTTCATCTCAAGGAGTGTGAGTAACAGAACTGCCGATGTTATCTTGAAACTTTACTTGTCATTAGTGAGACCCCATATGGATTATGCTGTGCAATTTTGGTGTCCTTATTACAGAATGGACATAGATTCGTTGGAGAGAGTACAGGGAAGAATGACAAAAATGATTCATAATACTAGAAATCTTCCATATGAAGAAAGGTTGAACAAATTAGGCTTACATTCGTTAGAAAGACGCAGTGGATTGGTGGAATAGGCTACCGAGTGATATAGTGGGATCAAGAATGATAGGGAGCTTTACGATACAATTAGATAGGCATATGGACGAGATGGGTTGGGTGTGAGGGGGATCTACCAGGTGTGGGCCAATCGGCGCTCAGCAGACCCCCGTAATCATGTGTTAATCTCTGACCGTTTTGGTGGGGTCAGTACTCAAGGTATTAGTGAGTTGGGCCTAGTAATTGGGGTTGGGTGTGACAGGGATCTGCCTTGTATGGGCCGATCGGCTTTTTGCAGACTCCCATTTTCTTATGTTCTTATGTTCTTAATATTTTCCTGGCGAGCGGTAGCGAGCCAGCATCTATATATTTTTGTTTGACAGCAAGTTAAATTTGTACATTTTTCGATAGAAAAATTTCTCCGGCGAAGCCGGATTTCTCCATACAATGCTGGCTCTCTACCGCTCTCCAGGAAAAAATCGGCACCTGGATGTGGATAAACGTCTTACAACAGTTGGCTGAATGGGGCCGAATGGATACAAGCCAAAGAGAACGGGAGAGAAAGATAAAAAAGCGAGGTGGACTCCCTTAATATGATGTGGACTTCCGGTGTGGGTACCCTGTTCCAAATAGTAGGCCACAAACCTCTTGACCATTAACCCCTTCAAGATTATGACGCAGCTTAACAGTTTATTATTGGCTATCATTAGACGATTTTATGCAGCTTAGGAAGGATTTGTGGGTATTAAATGGGTATAGACAATCTCAATCAACCCTCTGACTTCCATATACCCTTCCTAATCTGAATAACATCGTCTAATAATAGCCAGAAAACAGAAAAGAAATGCGTATTGGAGCTTGAAAGGGTTAACCCCTTGAAGATGATGACGCAGTTTAACAGTTTATTCTGGTTATTATGAGGCGATAATAATCAGATTAGGAAGGGTTTATCGAAGCCAGAGAATTATAATCAGATTAGGAAGGGTTTATCGAAGCCAGAGAATTATAATCAGATTAGGAAAAGGTTTATCGAAGCCAGAGAATTATAATCAGATTATGAAGGGTTTATCGAAGCCAGAGAATTATAATCAGATTAGGAAGGGTTTATCGAAGCTAGAGAATTATATGAGATAGTCTTTACCCTTTAATGTCCACAGATACTCCCTAAGCTGTATAAAATCGTCTAACAATAGCCAGAATAAACTGTCAAAATGCGTCATAATCCTCAAGGGGTTAGTCTATATAACTCACAAACGACTAGTGTAATCGAGATAATATGTCAACCATTTGGGAAGGGTCAGCCAGGGGATAGGTGTGGAAATGTTGTACAGCCCATTTGTTCCAGCCCTTTTTATGTTACGGGAGTTAGGGTTCATGATTTCTGGCCTACCTATTTGGAATAGGGTATAGTAATAAGGGAACACATTGGGAGATTACAGAAAGTCCAATTAAAGCCGGTATCACACGAGTGCTTTTTCCCTCAACATTTATCATTAACACTGGTCTGGCAGCGGTTTTGGCAAAAGAAGTAAGGTGGGGAAATGTCCTACGGCTATGTTTCTAATACCATAGGTACAGCCTATTAGGGATCTTATTATTAAGCACTATAACATGGCATGTGATAATATTAATTCCTCAATAGATAAAATAATTCCTCAGACCTCGAAAGACATTCACCATGGTTTCAGTACAATCCTTGAATGGAAGGGTAGTTTTAGGGCTAGGTTGCGAACATGTTCGTTAAACCAAGCCCTAGAATTGCTTGCTTTATCCAGGTTTTCAACGGGGTAGTGACAACTTTGGCTGAGATGCTCCAGGTCAGATGTGCGGGGGTCAGAAGGTCATAAATCCAGGGGGGGGCGTATTCTGAAGGGGATTAGGAGGACCTAAAGTTTGCGGTCAGGTGAGCAGACCTCTTGGCGGAAGAACGGCGTAAGTGTCCCTTGATAGTGCGTCCATGTTGGTCCTTTTGTCCCAGGTTGAACACTATTTTCTTCTTTGTGGCTTCGTGGTGTTGGTGTGGTTAATTTAAATAAGTGGACTGTATAATTAATAATTGGAAAACGCACATAGAATAATTTTACCTTATTATGATGACAACTTAGATGGTGATAGTAAAGATGGCAGAAGATAGGCTAGGTGAACTCAAGTTGTTAGTGGGACAAGGAATAGGC
Organism: Paralithodes platypus; assembly: GCA_032716605.1. Lineage (NCBI taxonomy): Eukaryota > Metazoa > Arthropoda > Malacostraca > Decapoda > Lithodidae > Paralithodes > Paralithodes platypus. Next base: position 5,985,403 of record CM064494.1, read on the forward strand.
TAAGGAAAGTGAATAGAATAGACTAAGATAGATGGTGTTTACGTTAAAGTTTCATGATAGCTAATTATGATGATGTGAGTATGAGAATGAGATGGAAGTGAAGCGAAAATACCTAATGATGAGACAAATGAAGAATAAAGTGCTTAGCGTACGTCTGGGACGGAGGTTTGTTGGAGAGTGAGGTCGAGAGAGTCGTCTTTGAGTCTTTCATGACTTGTCCGCGCACGTGCATAGCGTATGGTAAATGTATCCCATCTTTACACAATGAGATACATGGGAACAATAACAATATGTAATACAGTAACACATGGGAATTATAATCCTACAATACTTGCCCATATTCAACTGTATAATAACATTCTTCCCGAAATATGTATCGTTCAACATATGGTTACGGAAGCGTTCAACTTAAGACTACGGAAGGATACGTAGCGCTACATTAACCCAGATTAAGTAGCATTGATACAGTTCATACTAAATAGAGTATATTGAGTATGGACACATTCCCGCCACCTAAAATATACAAAATTTACGTGATTATATTTGCCCGGAGGCAATCTTATCCCGCCAAGCTTGGGAGGATATTTGGGCTGCCTGTCGACTTGGGCGTCCGCTGGACGCGTCAACAGGCTGCGCCGAAGCAGAAGCCAGGGAGGGTACATCTATGGATAACTGGTCCGAGAGGGCGTCCTTGCAATCTAGGTCACCTTCAAGAGGATATAGCTGTATAGTCGGACGTGTGAGTACTCCAGTCCTGGTTCGAACCCTTGCTACCCGAACCTCACCATCACGACCGGATAACAACTCCTCTATACGACCCAATTTCCAGAATGCACGTGGGCCCTCTTTATGGATGGTTACCACGTCACCTACCCTAGGCCAATGACCTGTTAATGGTGCTAGTTTACTTCTCTGTGCTTCTCTTAAAGTCACCAGATATTCTGTCGACCAGCGATGCCAAATGTCTCGCGATAGTTTACGAATATATTTGTAGCGGGCCAATATCACTTCCTTACTCGCGTAGTCTGGATCTCCCATAGCATCCTCATCATGTTCTTCAGGAAGATCCCGCAATCTGTATCCACGTACCAGTACTGAGGGTGAGATTGGGGTAAGGTCGTCCAAATAACCAGAAGCATAATATAGAGGGCGATCATTTACTGTGGCTTCAATCTCCAAGAGTATGGTGTTGAGTTCCTCAATTGATATGAGATCTCTACCAAACACCTTCTTTAGACCCGCCTTCACGATTCCGATGGCTCTTCCCCAAATGGCGCCGAACCAATGTGCTCTGGCGGTAATAAATCGCCATTCGCATTTCACGTCCGCAAGGCAGGTCTGAATCTTGGGATTGTTGCTCACATCTTTAAGATAAGTAGATGCCCCTATGAATGTTTTTGCATTATCACTCAGCATGATACGTGGCTATCCCTGTCTACTTCAGAATCTTCTGAAGGCATGTAGGAAGCTATCACAAGTGAGATTGGTGACCAGTTCCAGGTGAATTGATCTGGTAATGGCACAAGTGAAAAGTATCATATACACCTTAAGATTGGGTGAATCTTTCACAGGGATTGCTCCACTGTAGTCTACCCCGGTAACTTTGTATGGGTCACCTGGGGTGGTTCGCAGGTTTGGTAAGGGAGGTACTCCTACGGGATCATAATGACTTGTGTTCCCTGTACCCGTCTACATTTTAAGCATTTGCGTAGGACTTTCTTGACCACCTGCCTGATTCTAGGCATCCACCATCTTTGTCTGACATAGGTGACTATGTGTCCAACCCCATAATGGCAACAGAGTCGGTGACACCTATCGATGATAAGATGGTTGAAGGGATGATTGGAGGGCAGTCGTATTGGATACTTACTTACCTCAGAGAGTGCTGCCAATCGTAATCTGCCTCCGCAATGTATCAAATCCCCCTTCAAGTGTAAACCCACCTGGTTGATCAGGTTATTCCTGGACTTTGTTCCCTTAACCAATAATTTATATTCCTGCGTATATATTTCTTGTTGACAGAGCCTATGTAGTATTTTATCTGCAATTCTGATCTCCTTCACATTGAGGTGAGCACTACCTGTGGGCGGCGTGCCTTTGATTTTTGCTTTTACATTTTGTACAAAGCGTATCACCCATGCTGTAACACGTTGTAGCTTCTCATAGCTGCTGAATTTAGCCCAGTCCCATAACCGTGTGTCATCTTTAGGTACCGAGTCAATTACCGGTGCCACAATAGCAGTGTGTTGCTCGTTCAAATCTATATTCTCTGGCCATTCGTTGGGATTATTAAGCCAGCATGGGCCATTCCACCACAACGCAGAAGATTTGAGAAATTTAGCAGACACACCACGAGTAATGCAGTCACTTGGATTCTCCTTGGTAGACACAAACCGGAACTGTGCGGTTGGGAGCAGGGTATGAATATCGTCGACACGGTTGGTGACGTACACTGGTAGCTTCTTTCGGCTATGTAACCAGTAGAGCGTATTTGGCTGTTACTCCATATAACTGTTTCCGAGATGTTTAGCAAATTTGTCAAAGCTTCCTCGATAAAGTGAACGAGTCTAGCAGCCAACAGAACTGCAGTTAGCTCTAATTTTGGGATGGAAAGGGATTTGATTGGGGTCGACCTTCGCCTTCGCCATGACAAGACGGCTGCCACTTGTGTCAACAAAGTAAATGACAGTCCCGTAAGCGACCTTGCTAGCATCTGAGAAGGCATGCATGGAAACAGGTTGATCTATGACTACTCTCCGAGGAAAATTAAAACCCTTACAGAGACGAAGATCTGATATAATGTCTTCCCACTCCTGAACCAGATCGCCTGTCAAAACCTCATCCCAATCTAATTTTATCTTCCATAATTGTTGAAGGAATAATCTTAATTTGATCGATACCGGTAGAACTATCCCCAAGGGGTCATAAAGTCTAGCTGTCATACTAAAGCAAATCCGTTTTGTAATCTGCGAATATTGTGTGTACTGAACGCCGAATGAGAGGGTATCTGTGTCCGTCTGCCAAAGCAACGCTAGTACCCTCACATGTTCCTGCTGTACAGCCGCCACTCCATCATGGTGCAGTACAGTCCGCAAAACAGAACAATTTGTCGCCCATTCACGCAGATGTAGATGGGCATCGTTCATTATTTCCTGGACCACACCATAGGTATCAATCAGGAGATCTTCATCATTTCCTGTACCCAGTATATTTTCGATGTATAGCCCTGACCGAATCTGCACTGACATTTGACACGTTAATTAAAATGGTGGCGTTTAAAAGGAATTGGGAACATGTAGCGCCAAATAATACCGCCCGGATTCGGTAACAAATGAGGGGGGAATCTAGTTGCCGTGGAAATTTTGGCCACATAAACCGAGTATAGTCTTGGTCGTCATCATGGAGTCTTAAATGAACATCAGAAACGCCTTCTCGATATCAGATACCCAGGCATATTGATCAAGTCTAAACCGGAGTAAAACCTGCGCCAAGTCTGGTACCAGTGAAGGTCCAGTATGCAAGCAGTCATTAAGACTAGGCTGATGATCACTCACCTTGGCTGAACAATCGAAGACATACCCACTGGCGTCATTTTGCTCGCCTTGAGAACTCCATGATGAGCCAAGTAATGTCCGGTATCTGTATTGTCAAAAGGCACCTCTTCTATAAAACCACGGGACACCTGATCCTTTATGACCTTTGAGTATTCCTCGCAAAAGTCAGGTTCTTTAATGAATCTTCTCTAAAGACCCCGAAGACGGCCTATGGCCAAACCCTTGTTTGTTGGCAGCTGATCCTTGTAATTGTTCCAGGGCAGTCTCACTTTGCATTGTTGGCTGTCAGGATCATAGGTAACGGTATCCTCATATGACGATAGTACTTAACTCTGAACTTGTGAGTATTCCTTAGGGGTTATCCCGATATGATCTATATCCCACAAAATATTTAAGTAATTTTTGCATCTTTGTTAAATACAAGAGATGGAAGAGAAGCAGTGATTGAAGCAGAGGTGGATGGAGATAGGTTACCCAGGCCACCCAGGTGGCAGGGAATGAATGAAAGGATTGAGAAAAATGAGGTGAAAGAAGCAGTGAAACAAATGAGAGCGGGAAAAGCAGAAGGTTTGGATGATATTGCTGTGGAGTGTATAAAGAAGGGTGGAGATGTGATAATAGATTGGTTGGTGAGACTTTTCAATGTGTGCTTTGCTGTGTCAATGGTACCAATAGACTGGAAGAGTGCATGTATTGTGCCATTGTACAAGGGGAAGGGAGATCGGCAGGAGTGTTCAAGTTATAGAGGTATTAGTTTATTGTCAGTGGTTGGAAAGCTGTATGGCAGGGTGTTGATAGAGAGGATAATAAAGTGTACGGAAGTTGCAATAGGAGAAGAACAGTGCGGTTTTAGGAGGGGAAGAGGGTGCGTGGATCAGATGTTTGCAGTAATACAGTTATGCGAGAAGTATTTAGAGAAGCAGAAGGCGATATTTTGGGCTTTTATGGACTTGGATAAAGCGTATGATCGTGTGGACCGTGAAGCAATGTGGAAGGTGTTAAGGATTTATGAAATAGGAGGAAATTTGTTAGAAGCAGTTAAGAGTTTCTATGAAGGGAGCAGAGCATGTGTGAGAGTAGGAAATGGTGAGTTGAGTGAATGGTTTGAGGTAAAGGTAGGTTTGCGACAAGGTTGTGTAATGTCACCATGGCTGTTTAATATGTTTATGGATGGTGTGGTGAGGGAGGTGAAAAGGAGAACTATGGGAAGAGGATTGGGTTTAGTAGGAAAGAATGGTAGAGATTGGGAGTTGAATCAGTTGCTGTTTGCTGATGACACAGCATTGGTGGCGGATTCTGATGAGAAACTGCAGCGGGTAGTCAAAGAGTTTGGTGTGGTTTGTGGACGGAGGAAACTGAAGGTGAACGTCAATAAAAGTAAAGTAATGGTGTGTAATAGGGGAGAGCATAGGGTGAATCTAGATGTGAGGCTGGATGGGGAAATATTGGAACAAGTAGAGTGTTTTAAATATCTAGGAGGAACGATAAGCAGGAGTGGAGTTATGGAAATGGAGGTAAAACAGAGAGTGTGTGAAGGAAGGAAGGTTTTCGGAGCAATGGGAAGTATGTGGAAGACGAGAAATCTCGGAGTGAAAGTAAAAAGTGCACTGTATCAAGGAATTGTTGTGCCAACAGTTATGTATGGGGCTGAGACATGGTCTCTGAAGAAAAAGGAGAAAAGAGGGCTGGATGTGATGGAGATGAGTTGCTTGAGGAGTATGTGTGGAGTTACTCGTAGAGACAGATTGAGGAATGAAGTGATACGTAGGAGAGTGGGGCAGCAGGAACATTTGTCAGCCAGAGTGGACAGAAGGGTGCTGAGCTGGTATGGTCATGTTGAACGAATGGGAGATGAAAGGCTTACAAAGAGAATATGTGAGTCAGGTACAAGGGGAGATAGAAGGGCAGGAAGACCCCCATTGAGATGGAGAGACTGTGTAAGAAAAGCTTTGGATGATAGAGGAATGACTATAGATCAGGCAGGGGAAGTGGTGGTGGACAGGAGTGAATGGAGAATGCTTGTGAATAGTTGAGTGAACACATGGTCATTTGGAGTAAGGGGTCAGGCTTAAGTTGGACTAGATAATAGTCCATCAGGCGCCTGGCCCGGGGAGACGATTAATATGAAGGGTGCGCCTGGAAGTGTGGTGGCAGGGCTTGTGGCTTTGGCTCCGCTGCATGTCTGCCTGCCGAGATCGGAACCTCTCCGGGTGGTCGGGGGAGTGCTGGAGCGACCTTGGTGACCCTGGTCTCTGGGTCTTCTCCTGGGTGACCTGGATGTGTGTGAGTTTGTGCTTTTTATCTGTGTTTATTCGTTGTGTTATGTTGTTTTTGTGTTTTTCCTGTTCTTGCTCTGTCTTGAGTCGGCTACCCCCAAAATGGGGATTGGGCCTGAGCATATAGATAGATAGATAGATTTTTGCATGGTGGAATATTACCAGTAGACATGTATTCGTCCATTGGTGTTACTGCTACTTTCAATACAGTAATGACTTCAGTGCTGGAGCTGGTATTCTGCGCCACATATGAACCACTTATGGCGTACCGGTACCCGTACTTGGTAGGAAGCAGAATTAGGCTACCTTACCTTTTATACCCAGGTCGCACTATGTGGTAGTAGTGATCCGCACCGCTGAGCAGCTCCAACTGATCGGTGTCCATTGCATGAGGATCGGCTAATTTTATGCCTTTACACTGTAAACTAACCAGTTTAGACTTTAGGCTAAGTTCACCCTTATGTTCTGGTAATGTATCAACCACTATTGCGTCTAGTTGATGAAATTTACCTCTGTGTTGGTAATGCAGTGTCACATTATATTCCCTGGAGGTTTGTTTTCCAGTAAATCCGTGAAGACATACGGTAACTCCTCAGTTCCTTTAGAATTATAGGAAAGGGAGGATAGAACAGAAGACTTCACAAAGGTCCTCTGAGAACATTGATCGAATAGCAATCTAATTATGACACATTTATTTTCCTTACCTTTTACCGGCAGCTGTACGGTAAGCAAGATTACGGTATTTATACCTGTAGAAACGGACATTGTAGTTGAAGTAGCAGCAGTATGCTCTCTCTTGTTATCCTCCGCTTGTCTACTTTCCTTCCCTTGTCTCTGTGTACATAGGGAATGAAAGTGTTTACCCTTACAAAACTTGCAACTTCTAATGTTAGGGTTAATACAACCCGAATGGCCATGCTCTCTTGATAAGCACCCAGTGCAGAGACGTAGTTGACGGGCTCTTTTAACTTTAAGATGCCCTGTTTTATACTTCAAACACTTGTACCACAAATTATTGGTGCCACTACACAAGACACAGTTAAATTTCCTGCTTTCATTCTGGGCGGTAAATGTTGCAGTAGCCATTGGTGTACCTCCCACTTTGTCTTGACCTGCCAAGTTGTATACTTCAGCCTGGAAGCAATGGGTAAATTTCTTATAATCCAGGCTCAAATCTTCCATTTCCTGTTTTATAGTTTCCTTTAGTGGTGATGGTAATTTATTGACAAGAGTCACCACACAAAATTCCTCCAAACAAATGCCATGGCTAATGATTGACGTCATCACACTCTCTGTATTTGCATAGAAGTTCTTTAGATCAGCAGTTTGGTATTTGGGTGAAGCTAGTTGATTAAATTGTGTAACATAAGCTGCCTTGATGCGATCTGGATGCCCATATGTTTCTTGCAGGAGTTCTATTGCTGGGGCATAACTTGCGCTCTCGACAATAAATCCTTCGACTAACTTATGCGCATCACCCAGAAGCTGACCCTTAAGATAGGTGAATCGTTGTATATCTGTGAGATCAGGATTGTCATGTATGGTACATTTAAACATTTCGCAAAACCCCGACCACAACGTTGCATTACCCTCAAATTTCGGATGAGTAAGATGTGGTAATTTGACAGTTGACTTCTTCGGCTTGGGTTGAGCCGACTCCTTCTTGACCTCTGGAACTAAGATTCCCTTCAGTGTGGCGACGATTACTTGCATGCCCTCCAAATATAGGGTATCCTCTCTCAATTCCTTGACATATTCGGCGTCTGTCTCGTAAAGGTCGGCCAGGTCCTCCTGTGTGACCTCATACTTGTCAATTTGTTTTTAAATGCTGAGCAACCTTGCCTCCACTTCTACCCTAGACGCCGAGTCAAGGATTTCATCGATCTCCGAGGTCAAAACCGTCAATGAGCCCTTAACCCGTGGAGCCCCGGCTAGTTTTGTAATGTTTGCGCACCAGAACCCGGCCGGTTTTCAAAAAAAATTTTTTATTCCAGAAACAATAGCAAATGGGTTAGGAATGAAGGAAAAACCACGAAAAATCGCTCAAAAAGCTTAAAAAATGGTCCTACAGAGCCCCCGAAAACGGATTTTACAAGAGTAAAAGATTGAAGGCAATTATCCCCAAAAAACAGGTTATTGCGCACTCGCGTGCACGCACGTGGACTTTGAGAGTTTTCAACCATCGGCACGGTTGCGTGGGATACATACACAGTTCCCATACAAATCTGAGCCCTCTTGAGTGGCTACACCTGAGGTTACGGTCGGCGCAATTAGGGTGACGCGTCAGGCGCGTCTCTGGGGCTGTGCGTTACATACATCGCCGACGCGTCAGACGCGTCGCTGGGGCTGTACGGGTTAAGCCCAGCCCGACGCCGTTGTAAAGAGACAGCCATGATGCTATGAGAAAGGGAAATTTAGCGATATCTAATTAAATTATAACTGCTAGTCCGAATAAGTTGCAGACAATAATAATATTCCGTTAAATTAAATCGCGAGCTGAAAATAAAACACCCGCACGAATGCGGAGTAAGAATTTGCCCAAAAAATTAGACTAACTGTCTGGAGACATTCAATTTAACTCATTAAGTAATAGTTTTGATTTTAGATTAAGAAAATTTAGTATCAATTCAAAACAATTATTTAAGAAGAGCCAGGAGGGAAATTAAAGTACAATAGGCCAAAGGTCTTTAGATGTCAAAAAAGGTACCGATATTAATTTATAATAGGATAAGAATTTATGATTTTAAGACAGAGAGCCAGGAGGGTAATTTAAGTAGGCTAAACTCAATGGGTACCGAAATTTAATTGTTTGTGTGGAAATTATACACAAGAAAAAAAATAGTCACATAAAGAAAAATTGAGCTGGTTCAACCCACACTCAACTTATTAACCATCATATTAACCTCGCCTTCAGGGCATACGACGAGAGTAATTTTTAGAAAAGATATGCGATCGAATAACCTTATATTTTGAAGAAGTTATTTTACAGTACAGTATGTATAATTTGATCTAACGCAATGCCAATTAATTGTGATAATATTTTTAGGCCTAAAGGAGTATTAATCAAAAATAGTTAAGCCCGAAAAAGTATATACTGGTTAGATTAAACATAATTAAATTAAACAATTTATTGAATACTGTACTGACTTTGATTATTTATTACTCTATACTGTACTGATTTTGATCATCTACTACTCTATTTTCAAGATAGGCAAACATCTCGTCGTATGCCCTGTCCAATAGCGCAGCCTCGTCCTGGCCAAAGATCTGGCGACATGTGGCCAAGATCTCCGTGAACAATCGTTTCGATTGCGTCAGGTGTTAGGTGGATACCGTCGGGACCGAAGTCGGCCTCGGAGGTGTTCATCGACGAATATCGCTCTCGGGTGAAAGGGATGTGGCGCTTCAACCAACAGTTGACAGCGTTCCTTATACGGTTTAACTCCGCTGCTGAGACCCCTCGTGGAGCTGGCCTCTTCTCAATCCCGATCACCCGCACTTCAGGACCCGTGCGACGCACCACCTCCTCGGCCAGCACCTAGATCCCTTTGGCTACCTCTCTTGGACTTACCCCGCTCACTAAATCGTTGCCTCCAATTACCAAGAAGGTCAACTCGGGTTTCAGAGCCAGAAATTGACTCCAGGCGCTCAAATTTCTCAAAGTGCTGACGCGGGCACCTTGGGCGGCCAGAGGAGTGACGGAGAAGAAGGGCCGGTACACGGGGCGGTCAACATACAAATCGCGCACGTACGAGTGGCCCAAAATTGCCACCTTCTTAATCGCTCCCGGGTATATAGGCCTATCTACTACTGCCTCAATATCCTCGCCAACCCCGCCGCCTGCAGCACCATGAGGCCAAAAGACCTGGGCCATGAGGTACGGCAAAAGTAAAACCACCGGGAAGCCCCCACCAAACACTAGGCCACCATCAACCGCCGCAAAAGTACACAAAAGGGGGCAAACTACCGAAAGGTCGAAGGACCAATTATGTGGTTAATTTAGATAAGTGGACTGTATAATTAATAATTGGAAAACGCACATAGAGCAATTTTACCTTATTATGATGACAACTCAGATGGTGATTGTAAAGATGGCAGAAGATAGGCTAGGTAAACTCAAGTTGTTAGTGGGACAAGGAATAGGCTAAGGAAAGTGAATAGAATAGACTAAGATAGATGGTATTTACGTTAAAGTTTCATGATAGCTAATTATGATGATGTGACTATGAGAATGAGATGGAAGTGAAGCGAAAACACCTAATGATGAGACAAATGAAGAATAAAGTGCTTAGCGTATATCTGGGACGGAGGTTTGTTGGAGAGTAAGGTCGAGAGAGTCGTCTTTGAGTCTCTCGTGACTTGTCCGCGCACGCGCATATCGTACGGTAAATGTATCCCATCTTTACACAATGAGATATATGGGAACAATAACAATATGTAATACAGTAATACATGGGAATTATAATCCTACAATACTTGCCCATATTCAACTGTATAATAACATTCTTCCCGAAATATGTATCGTTCAACATATGGTTACAGAAGCGTTCAACTTAAGACTACGGAAGGATACGTAACGCTACATTAACCCAGATTACGTAGCATTGATACTGTTCATACTAAATAGAGTATATTGAGTATGGACAGTTGGTGTGGAATTGCAATGGTTTTACCTGGCGTGGTTGGTACATCTTGTTTGATCGTGGCAATTCTGGCACCTCGTTTGGTAAAAGGTAGTGATGCACAGGTGGGCTTTGGGCGGCTAGGTGTGGTGGGCTTTTTCTTGGTTTTATTTCCCACACGTGGTTTTACTGGCGGGCTGGTCTTCCGTGATGGAGGTGAGTTTTCCTTCTCAGTGTAGATATTCTGCTTCTGGTTTCTGCTGTTGTCTTCTTGGTTGATGATGTGGGGAAGTTTGGGTATTCTGGGCATCTTCGTTATCTTGTTTTTATTATTTCTTTTGTTCGCTTTGGTTAATTCTCTTTGAGTTGCTCCTTTGTCCATCTTGTTCCGTTGTCCTTGTTGTTATTGTCTGCTGGTGCTAGTTACATTGGTTTCCCTTTCCTCGATTTCTTTCCTCATGTGTGGTATGGTGGTATTCCTTAATCTGGTTATTTTAATAATTTTCTTTATGTCAACTACAAAACTATATATATATATATATATATATACCGTTTATTGAAAAGTAAGTTCCATCCACAAATCAATCCAGATAGTTATAATTGCATAAAACATATAGTGGGTCCCCGAATTAATATGAGTGAGTGTACATCGCTTTGCCATTCCTGTACCTTCTCCGTAAATATTGACAATTCAATTCGGACACTTCCTTGCTTCTCTTCTCCTCCCTCTTCTCTTGGCAATCTTGTTGGACAGGTTTTAGCATTGTTCATTCACAGCCTTGCATACCATCCTCTCACGCTCAGTCTCTCAGTCTCAGTCTCTCTCTCTCTCTCTCTCTCTCTCTCTCTCTCTCTCTCTCTCTCTCTCTCTCTCTCTCTCTCTCTGACGGGTTGGGAGAGAGCCTTCTGTTTTACTATCCTCACCTTCCACTGTGTAGCAAATTATATGTTCGAATTAAGTATGGACTGCCTAGTAGGGCACACAAGATCTGTGCAGTCTGTGTATCTCTCTCTCTCTCTGTCTCTCTCTCTTTCTTTTTTTTTATTTAAACATCTCAATTACATGTGGCACTGGTAAAAGTGAGAAGAACTATCTAAAAATAATTTTTGAACACTATCTGAAGACCAGTTAATGTGCAAATTATTTACAATGATAAAATATATACAATCTTATTGCAAGTGTGAGTGAACTTTACATTTGAATTCATAAATATTAGTACGATTATAGACACAGAAAGAGCGACAGATATCATTCCACATGACAGAGTATCTGTAGAGAAATGAAAGTTGATACTGCGATGTTAGTGGTCGTGGAACAGCGACAGTCGATCCCTGGGCTGCATGGACTGACCGGGTGTGGTAGACTGCACACAGAAGAGGCAATTGCAGAAGTTAGAGGTGGATACATTTCATGACATTACTCTTAAAGAGTACAGTACTGTAAGCCCTCCAACGTGTCTACGATGCTGTAGTCTGTCGAGTGTAGGTATGTCATCTTCATCGGTTCTCGGGCCAGTTACCAGTCTTGTAGCTCTGTTCTGTATCCTGTCCAACACAGCTAAGAGTGTTTTCGCTGCCCCCATCCAGGACAGTGTAGTGAATTCCATGGTTGATCGGATCTGGGACTTGTATAACATCAGGAGGTTCTTGGGAGACAGAAGATGTGCAATTCTTTTTAAATAGCAGAGCTTCATTGATGCGAGTCTTGCTATGTTTTTTATGTGTTGGTTGAATGAGAGAAAGCTGTCAACTGTTACACAAAGAATTGTTATTTACTATTTTTCTGGATAACATTTCCATCCATGTTAAGTTGATCTGGATTTATTTGATGTCTCCTGGATATTAGGAGAGATTGGCTCTGTTTGGCTGCAAATTTGACTTGCCAGATGCGCCTCCAGTGTGAGATGATGTTGATGTCCAGTTGAAGCTGCTTAGTTGTGTCATCTTGATTCTGTCTTGCTTAACTTCTACTGAGTGCTAGATCATCTGCGTAGGCATTGGCTGATGTCGTTAAATGCAGAATTTCATCAAAGAAGATGTTCCAGAGTAATGGGCCCAGTAGACTGCCGCGAGGAACTCCAGCAGCATTTGAGTAAAGCCTTGATTCTTTGCCTCAGTGCACCACAGTCATATGTCTGTTTACGAGAAAGCTCTGGAGCATGGATAGCAGGTCGCCTTCAATGCCGAAAGACTGTAGTTGAGCAATCAATCCGGCATGCCACACTGAGTTGAAAGCACCTGCTATATCCAGAGCAACAACCCTTGTCTCTTCTCCTATGTCTAATTTGGTGTTCCATTCATTTGTCAGCAGAAGCAGGAGATCAGTGGCTGGCTTTCCTTCTAAGAACCCAAATTGTCTTTCTGAGAGGAGCTTGTGTCTGTTAAGGAGTTCTTTGATGCATGTAGTTAAAAATTCCTCTAGTATTTTTGCTGGAATAGGGAGAAGTGTTAGAGGCCTGTAGTTCTTCACTTAAACTTTATTACCTTTTTTGTGCACAGGTGCTACTTTGGAGGTTTTCCAGGCTTGTGGCCAGTAGTTGTGCTGAACACAACTTATGTAGATTTGTGTGAGCACTTGAGCAACCTCAGCACAGCAGTGTCAATGTAGGTCTCTACGGTACCAGTGTGTGTACGCTTGTATTTTGCCGAAAGTAGGAGGGATAGAGTTATCCAAGATGGTTTCACAGCACATCTGAAAAAATCTCTCTCTCTCTCTCTCTCTCTCTCTCATTCTCCTGATCTATTCAATACCAGGTGCATTGGATTGCGTTAATTGACATAAGCATTGAACCCTTATAGACTCAATGTCGGCTCTAAACACCCTGGTGATAGCAACTATACTGTACATGCGGCAACACCAACCACATAGATTCGGCAACAAACTGAAAATACTTGCCTGTCAGACCAAGCGCGTAGATTATAAGACACAAAACCTGAGGTGCATCAAATTTACTGACTTAACGCTGTTCGGGTTAAACCAATCAGTCAGACGAATTATAGAATTTGCCTTAGTAATTAATGTTGTTTTAGGTGAAATACCATTAATTTGGGATCTCATATAAACATTTTCTAATAATTAACATATATTTACGCCTTATTATGCAATATACAATGCAAGAACATACCTGGCTTGAACTATTGACATGTATTATAACTATAGACACAAAATGTATGTTGTATAAGTCCACAAGACAGAGAGATAGATAGATAGATAGATAGGTAGATAGACAGATAAAGATAGAGAGAGAGAGAGAGAGAGAGAGAGAGAGAGAGAGAGAGAGAGAGAGAGAGAGAGAGAGAGAATAAAGAGAAAATATGCCAGAATTCGTGAGTGGACCGGCAGCTGATCATGTCGTTTAAGGAGACGTCATCAAGGATCATCGTCTCAGGAATCGTCCCCCGGCTCGTTGTAGAGAGCCGATTTTACAACATAGCCACCAGCATAAATCGTTGTCTAACAAACCTCTACAGGAAGTAGAACGTGGGATTTGTCGACACCTCGGACAATTTCTACTACGATGACTATTTGTTTTCGGACGATGTAGTTCATCTGAACCAGGTGGGAGCAGCACATTTTGGGCGTCTTCTCAACGATGCGGTGAAGGATTTTCGGAGAAGCAATCGACTCAGCACAGGACAACCAGGAAGGAGGACCGAAGACAGCGAGGACGGCAACCTGCGAAGGAATTAAATGCTAATCCATCAAGAACCACGAATTTGGATAAAGCTCCACCAACACGACCCAAATTCAAAACCGCCAGGGATAACAACTGAGGACCGAGGACAGCCTTGAATGTAAATGTAGATCCGACCAGAACCAAAAATTTGATTAAAGAACGTTCTGTGAGTTCTAAAATCGCAACTTTAAAAGGTTTTCTATGCATACGCTCGTAGCATACGCAATACATTTTCAAATTTAGAGGAACTAGTATTTACAGAAAATTACGATGTGATTGGCATAACAGAAACTTGGCTCAATACAGAAGATAGAGACTTTTTAGCAGAGTATTCACTTCCCGGTTATGTAATGTTTGAGAAAAGCCGAATAAATAGAAATGTAGGTGGCATTTTACTTTATATCAAAGAAAGTCTTAACCCGACCATCTTGTCAAAACCTCAAATTGTTAACGTCGACACATCTTTTGTGCTAATAAAGAATAATAAAGGTACAAAAATAATACTTGCATTAATATACAGACCTCCAGCTCAATCAGTGCATACTGACCGAAAAATTTACGAACAAATTGCAGTTGTAAGTTACTCACAAGATCCGTAATTTTTGGCGACTTTAATTAACCTGTGACCAAGTGGGCCGATTCTCTTACTTCGCACTACGAACACGACTTGTATGCGAACTTGCAAGAGAGTTCACTTTATCAATTTGTTCGATCGCCGACCCATGGTAATAACGTTCTTGACCTTGTACTTGCAACAAAAGAAGAATTAATAGAGAATTTGAATATTGGTGATGAATTCAGTAACAGCGACGACCATCGTACAATAACTTTTACTTTAAAGTTTAATAGTAACGAACCAAATAGCAGCATCGAAAAAGTCCCTAATTTCAAGAAAGCAAACTTTCATAAACTTAGAGCTATGTTTAAAGAAACTGACTGGAGCTGTTTAATTAACAATAACGACATAAATACATCTTGGGAATTATTCGAAACCACTTACCTAAAAGCAGTGCAAGACTGCATACCATCGAAAATACGGTGTACAGTCTATAATAATAAGCCCAAATGGTGGAATAAAGATATTTCAAATTGTCTGCTTGCTAAAAAGTTTGCTAATGATAGATTAAAATCCTCACAAAATGACGAAGAACGGGTGAAATTTGTAGAGCTAAGACGCAAAGCCAAAAAAGTTAATTAAGCAAAGTAAAAAGACCCTGGAGTTACATGTTGCGAATCAAAGTAAAACAAACCCGAAAGAATTCTATAGTTACATCAGAAAGAAAAAAGTAGTTACTTCAACTGTTGGACCGTTAGTCGATGAAAATGGAGAATACACCAAAGACGAAGTACAAATGAGTAATGCCCTCAATACCTTCTTTGCATCACTTTTTACAACGGAAGACCTCAGTGATATCCCTACTTCATCGCCGATTCAGATTGATAATTCAGATCTTCTAAGCAATATCACCGTTACAGAGAGAGAAGTATTGAATTGTTTAGATAAACTCAAGGTAAATAAAACACTTGGACCTGATACAATCTCACCTAGAGCTCTAAAGGAAGCTAAGGATGAGCTATCCAAACCACTGACATTGCTATTCAATAAATCCTTGCAGTCTGGAACTATGCCTGATCAGTGGAAGCCAGCCAACGTACTCCGATATTCAAAAAATGCAGCAAATCCCTACCCAGTAACTATCGTCCAATTAGCTTAACCTCAGTTGTATGTAAAATGCCGGAAACACTCATAAGAGACAGACTCGTAAATCACTTAGAGGAAAATACATACTTAAAGATACTAAACACGGCTTTCGTAAAAAACATTCCTGTTTAACAAACCTCTTAGACTTCTTTCACGATATCCTCAACCTCTACGATGAGAGTAAAGCTGTAGATATTATATACCTTGATTTTCTAAAGACCTTTGACAAAGTTCCCCACAAACATTTACTGCTAAAACTAAAAGCGCATGGAATACAAGACGGTGTGTTGAAATGGATAGAAAATTGGCTGAGCGACAGAAAGCAAAGAGTAGTCATAAACGGTAAGGCATCTAAATGGACCAATGTAAGCAGCAGGGTACCCCACGGATCGGTACTAGGACCAATTCTCTTTCTAATTTACATCAACGACATAGATGAGGGTCTCACCTGTACACTCTCAAAATTTGCTGATACAAAAATTGCAAATAGCGTACTCTCAAAAGAACAAGTTGACGATATGCAACACAATCTAGATAAGTTGTCATGTTGGGCCCAAATTTGGCAAATGAGTTTCAATGCGGATAAATATAAAGTACTACATATCGGATACCAAAATGAGAAAGCAAACTATTCGATGAATGGCACTCAGCTTAAGAATGTACACAGAGAAACCGATCTGGGAGTAACAATATCGAGTAACCTAAAACTGAGTCAACAATGTTCAGAAGTTGTTAAGAAGGCAAACAAAATAATTGGCTTTATAGGCAGGTAATTTGAGCATAAATCCAAAGACGTTATCCTAACCCTTAACAATTCCTTAGTCCGCCCTCTTCTGGAATACTGCGTTCAATCCTGGTGCCCTTATTACCAAAAAGATATAGACAAGCTAGAACGAATTCAACGTAAAGTTATCAAAATGATACCTAGCCTAAAGAACAAACCGTGCGAGGAGCGTCTTAAAGAATTAAATCTTTTTCCTTTAACCCAGCGCAGATTAAGAGGCGACTTAATTCAAGTGTTCAAAATCATCAAAGGCATTGACAATATGAACTGTAGTAAGTACTTCACTATCGACCAATCTAATTACACGCGGGGAAACGGTTGCAAAATTATTGGTAAATCTTTTAACTAGCACGAATCTAAGAATATCTTCTTCAATCGAGTTGTCAACTTATGGAATGGGCTTCCCCGAGACGAGACGTTATAGACTGCAGCACCGTTGATTCATTTAAACTTCGCCTAGACAAATATCTCGCATCAAACCCGCGACTGACTGCGTTTGCAAATGAATAACTTTGTGTTTATCCCCTCCTCAGTTACTAACCCATCTGTCCCCTACTAACTTCCTAATCCTGCCACGGACATTAGTTGTGGGGCAGTATTTCCCTTTCCAATGTTCCCTTACCCACTCTAAACCACTGTTTGGACACTTGATCCTCAGTGTTTTGGAGGACAAGCAGCCTAGAAGGGTCACTAGACCTGTTGTTGCTTGATCTCCTTTGTACTCCTTTGTACTCACCCCAGTTGAATATGCCACACAGGTACCAGGGATCGCAATTAGAAAATGCTGTCTCGTTTGCATTTCTCTACCCTTCTTATTATGTGCATATTTTTGTGTTAATTATTTCGCTACGATATATTTTGGTATATACTGTGTGTGTGTGTGTGTGTGTGTTTCTGTGTGTGTGTGTGTGTGCATGTGTGAGTGTGTATGTGTTTCTGTGTGCATATATATATATATATATATTTGTTTTTCTATGTGAGTGAGGGAGGCAAAAGGCAGAACTGCCTATAGCGAGTGCCTCCCCCATAGTTGAAAGAGTGACAGGGCCAAAATCAAGGGACCCTCGAGCCAAAATACCTGGACACACGGAGTTTGAAGCAATTTAAGTCATAAGAAGAGGGAAAGACTGATTCTGGGAGAGAGTTCCAGAGCTTAGCTGTTGAATAGAAGAAAGACAGAGTAACGTTTCACTCATGGGTTGGAGAGTTGCACAGAGTAGGGGTGGGATTGTGTTGCAAGACGGGTACCACTTGCCCTACGTAAAGGAGGTGGTATACACCGGGAAAGCTCTGAGGAACACTGATTATTATAGTAGCTATAGAATAGCGAGAGAGATGCAACATTGTGGCGGAGAGAGAGAGATTGCAGAGAGTTGGTGAGTGGACGGTAGTTAATGATACGAAAGGCCTTCCTTTCAACTTTGTCTAGGAGAGCGGTGTGAGAGGAAACTCCCCGCACATGTGAACAATACTCAATACAAGGACGCACTATGCCCCTGTACAGAGCAAGAAGTTGTGCAGGGGTAAAGAACCCCCTAAGGCGGTTGAGCACACCCAGCTTCTGGGAGGCTGCCTTAGCAAGACTGGTAAGATGGTCCTTCCAACTGAGAGCAGAAGATAAAGAGCCACCAAGAATATTGAGAGAAGATGAAGGATTGACTTTTGTATTGTTGAAGAATAAGGGATAGTCCGCTGGGAGTTCCTGACGGGTAGATAGATGGAGAAATTGGATTTTGGAAGCATTAAAGGTAACAAGGTTTTCTCTGCCCCAATTGGAGATAGTAGTTAGATCAGAATTAAGTGTTCTATGGCTTCATTCCGTTTGTCGTTGAGGAATTACTGGCTTAATGGGCGCTCTGAAAAACTAATGGAGTAGTGTAAGGTTGAGTCGTTTGCGTATGAATGGATGGGAATTGAGGTACAGTGAGAAGATAATTTATAAAAAAATAGAAAGAGAATAGGATATATATATATATATATATATATATATATATATATATATATATATATATATATATATATATATATATATATATATACCGTATATATATATATATATATATATAGGCAAGTAACACCAACGTAATGATGAAAAACATCTTTATTGAATTATCAGTGACAGTTTCGACATTCCTTATGTCATCATCAGACCTAATAAGAATGATAAAATTATATTAGAGATAATTTAGTTAATTGCTAAGGTATTACTTGTATGTAATTAAACATAACATACAAACATAATTTAAACCAGACACAAATTAAGAAAATAAACCACTTAGATGTACCTATTACCCTATCTTGGAATTGTAACATACATATTCCTAAGGTGATAATGATATCATATATCCTACCAGTCTTACCAGGCTTGTATCAATTCGGTCCCATTCACCCAACTGTTTTAAGAAGTTTATCCCCATCCAGGTGTCGATATCTTCCGGTCGAGCGATAGCGAGCCAGAATTGTATGGAGAAATCCGGCTTCGCCGGAAACATTTTTCTATCAAAAAATTTACAAATTTAGCTTGCTGTCAAAACAAATATATATATATGCTGGCTGGCTATCGCTCACCAGGAAAATATTGACACCTAGATGGGGGTAAACGTCGTAAAACAGTAGGCTGAATGGGGCCGAATGGATACAAGCCAAAGAGAGAAGGAGATAAAGAGAAAAAAAAGCGAGGTGAGCTCCCTTAAAAAAGATCCCAGCATAATGGAGAGATAGAGGGAAAGAGTAAACAAAAGAGAGAGAGAGAGAGAGAGAGAGAGAGAGAGAGAGAGAGAGAGAGAGCTACATAGAGCTACATAGATACACAGACCTCAAGGTCCTTACTAGGCAGTCTGGCCTTACAAACTATATATGCATATATGCATATATACACATACACACATACACATACATACATATATATATACATATATATACATATACATATACACACACATACATATACATACATATATACACATATACATACATATACACATACATACATACATACACATATATACACCGGTACACACATACACACACATATACACATACATACATATATATACAGTATATATATACATACTGTACAGTGCACACACATACATATACATACATTTTTTTTTTTTTTTTTTCATATCACCCCAGCCCTCTGCAGATAGAGGTCAAGCCTTCCCTTGAAAGCGTTTATTGTGTCGCTCTCCACCACTCTCGCTGGTAGTTTATTCCACTCTGTCGCCACACTGTAGGTGAAGAAACTCTTTGTGACATCTAGGTTTGCCTTTTTGGTTTTTAATTTCATTCCATTTCCGCGAGTTTGATTAGTATTGTTTAATGTGAATAGTGCATTTACATCGACTTTGTCGAAACCTTTTAGTATCTTAAAGCACTCAATAAGCTGACCCCTCAACCTCCTCTTTTTTAATGAGAACAGGTTCAATCGTTTAAGTCTTTCTTCATATGGTTTATTTCTTAATGAGGGTATCATCTTCGTCGCTCTACGCTGTACTGACTCGAGTCTTACAATGTCCTTGATCAGATAAGGTGACCAGAACTGCACACCATATTCAAGGTGGGGCCTCACCATACTTTTGAACAGTGGCACTATTACGTTTTCATGTTTATATGTAAATTTTCGTTTAATAAAGCCCAATGCTATGTTTGCCTTATTTGCAGCTGCTATACATTGGTCGGAAGTTTTTAGGTGTTCAGATATTAGTACCCCTAGGTCTTTTACTACCGTTGCGGTTTTTATTTGTTTGCCATTCATTTCGTATTTGTATTTCATATTTCTGCTACCAACCTGCAGCACCTGACATTTATCGACATTGAAGGGCATCTGCCATTTTTTCGACCACTCTGATATCTTGTTTAAATCAGATTGCAACGCATTTCTATCATCTTCGTTCAGGACTGTATTTCCTATTTTTGTATCGTCGGCGAATTTGGAAATGGTGTTGTTTACCCCTACATCGATATCGTTAATGTAAATGAGAAACAGGACCGGTCCAAGGACTGAACCCTGTGGAACTCCACTAGTGACAGGCTCCAACTCCGATTCCACTCCATTTATCACCACTCTCTGTCTTCTGTCTGTAAGCCAATTTTTTATCCAAGAATGAATTTCACCTTTGATACCTATCCTCTCCAGTTTAGCCAATAATTTTCGGTGAGGCACCTTGTCGAAAGCTTTTTGAAAGTCCAAGAAGATTATATCTAGTGATTTCGTCATGTCGTTATATGTGAATAGTTTGTTATAAAATTCAATCAAATTTGTTAGGCATGACTTATTTGATCTAAAGCCGTGTTGACTATTTTTGATTAGGTTGTTTGATTCGAGGTAATCTACTATCTTATCTCTAATGATTTTTTCCATGATTTTTCCTACAATTGAAGTTAGGCTAATTGGTCTGTAATTACTCGCTTTGGCCTTGCTACCCTTCTTGTATATCGGCGTAATGTTCGCATCTTTCCAATCACTCGGTACAAGAGTACGGAGAGAGAGAGAGAGAGAGAGAGAGAGAGAGAGAGAGAGAGAGAGAGAGAGAGAGAGAGAGAGAGAGAGAGAGAGAGAGAGAGAGAGAGAGAAAAGTGATAAAGAGATATGGTGACATGTTGAGAGAGACAACAGATATCAAGAACGAGAGAGAGAGAGATTTACATAGATACACTGGCCACACAGACTTTACGATCCAAACGAGGTGGTCAGGACTTAATTCTAGTAGAGATGGCAAATCTGATTGAAAAGGAAAGTTGAAGGAAAGGATAGAAAAGAAAAAGAAGAGAGAGAGAGAGAGAGATTTACATAGATACACTGGTCACACAGACCTCACGATCCAAACGAGGTGGTCAGGACTTAATTCTAGTACAGATAGCTAACCCGAGAGTAAGGGACAGTGGAAGGAAAGACTAGCAAAGAAGAAGAAGAAGAAAAATAAGAAGAGAGAGAGAGAGAGAGAGACTGGTATAATATCCCAGGACTATAGTGCCACCCCTCAGTCTCGGCCCGACTAGTGCCACAGTGACAAGGGTGCCTGGCGTCCCTCCCGTTCCAACACTCCGGTTCACGCGCTAGCGAGGCTTGCTTTTATCTCGGGCTTGTGAATAATTATTAACTCATTCGGTACCGGTGACGTCCTTTTAACTATATTCTGGCAACTATGAGACGATTTTAATCAGCTTAGGAAGGACGTCTATCCATTAAAAGGCTACAGACAATCGCATTTAATCCTTTTAGCAAACCATATATCCTACCAAAGCTTTATCAATCGTCTAAATGCTGCTGAAATCAAATAAGAAAGACGTCGCCGGTACAGTAAGAGTTAATCTATATGTATTTTATCTATTTTGATACTAAACTTTGTAATAACCCACTGAAAAAATGGTGCTTGGAGCTTAGTACTGCTATAGCATCCGAAGATTTTATTTAGCTTAGGAAGGATCTCCAGATATTCCGACCCTTCGATTCCAAGTATCCGCTTCTCGAGTTTCTGAAGGTAAATTTTTGTTCCTACGTTATATTTGTAGGACGTATATTATAGGACGTATATGTATAGGAAGTATGTTTATAGGACGTATATGTATAGGACGTATATGTATAGGACGTATGTTTATATGACGTATATGTATAGGACGTATATGTATAGGACGTATATGTATAGGACGTATGTTTATAGGACGTATATGTATAGGACATATGTATAGGACGTATATGTATAGGACGTATATGTATAGGACGTATATGTATAGGACGTATATGTATAGGACGTATATGTATAGGACGTATATGTATAGGACGTATATGTATAGGACGTATATGTATAGGACGTATATGTATAGGACGTATATGTATAGGACGTATATGTATAGGACGTATATGTATAGGACGTATATGTATAGGACGTATGTTTATAGGACGTATATGTATAGGACGTATATTTATAGGACGTATATTATAGGACGTATATGTATAGGACGTATGTTTATAGGACGTATATGTATAGGACGTATATGTATAGGACGTATATTATAGGACGTATATGTATAGGACGTATATTATAGGACGTATATGTATAGGACGTATGTTTATAGGACGTATATTATAGGACGTATATGTATAGGACGTATGTTTATAGGACATATGTATAGGACGTATATGTATAGGACGTATATTATAGGACGTATATGTATAGGACGTATGTTTATAGGACATATGTATAGGACGTATATGTATAGGACGTATATTATAGGACGTATGTTTATAGGACGTATATGTATAGGACGTATGTTTATAGGACGTATATTTATAGGACGTATATGTATAGGACGTATATTATAGGACGTATATTATAGGACGTATGTTTATAGGACGTACAGTATATGTATAGGACGTATATTATAGGACGTATATTTATAGGACGTATATTTATAGGACGTATATGTATAGGACGTATATGTATAGGACGTATGTTTATAGGACGTATATGTATAGGACGTATATTATAGGACGTATATGTATAGGACGTATATTTATAGGACGTATATGTATAGGACGTATATGTATAGGACGTATGTTTATAGGACGTATATGTATAGGACGTATGTTTATAGGACGTATGTTTATAGGACGTATATTATAGGACGTATATGTATAGGACGTATATGTATAGGACGTATGTTTATAGGACGTATGTTTATAGGACGTATATATTTATAGGACGTATATTTATAGGACGTATATGTATAGGACGTATATTTATAGGACGTATATGTATAGGACGTATATTATAGGACGTATATGTATAGGACGTATGTTTATAGGACGTATATTTATAGGACGCATATTTATAGGACGTATATTTATAGGACGTATATTTTTGGACCTCGACTAAAAATTACCTATTGAAATAATGATAGTGTATTTGTAACAGCTATTGTGAGATCATTCTAATCTGCTGAACCCAAATAATGAGTGTATTTGTAACAGCTATTGTAAGATCATTCTAATCTGCTGAACCCAAATAATGATAGTGTATTTGTAACAGCTATTGTGAGATAATTCTAATCTGCTGAACCCAAATAATGATAGTGTATTTGTAACAGCTATTGTGAGATCATTCTAATCTGCTGAACCCAAATAATGATAGTGTATTTGTAACAGCTATTGTGAGATCATTCTAATCTGCTGAACCCAAATGTGTATCCTAAAAATGTGTATCCTAACCCCTTGAGAATTATGACACATTTTGACAAATTGCTCTGGCTGTCTTCAGACGATTTCATACAACTGAGGAAGGATGTGTGGGAATTATAAGGGTAAAAACTCACTATCAAACTTTAAAAAACCACCCACAAGATAATATAATTATAATATAAATTTGTACATTTTTCGGTAGAAAAATGTCCCGGCCAAAGGCCGATTCTTCTTCAAATACAGGCTCGCTATCGCTCGCCAGGAACAAAATCGACACCTAAATGGCACGAAATATATTAATATTGGCAAATAAATGTGGCAAAAGGTCTGAAAATCGCCAAACTAATGGGGCGAATGTCTTGAAATCTCATGACTAATAGGGCTAAACATGAGGGAGGAGGAGGACTCGAAAAACTAAGTGCCTCCCCTTAAACTCTGTCGCCATTCAGCAACAGGTAAGTCCCATGATGATATTATATATACTAGTCATATGTTACAGGAGGGTTGGTGTAAGTTCCATGATGATATTATATATACTAGTCATATGTTACAGGAGGGTTGGTGTAAGTTCCATGATTTAAGGGGGGATGGGCCGGTTTTCTGGACCACTTTCTCCCTCATGTTTAGCCCCATTAGTTTTCAGATGCTAAGATGCTTGCCCCATTAGTTAGTCGATTTTAAGACCTTTCACCCTATTTCTTCGTCAATATTTAGACCTTTCGTGCTATTTTGGTGTCGATTTTTTTCCCTGGCGAACAATAGTGAGCGTGTAATGTTGGAAAAACCGGCCTTCGCCCGGTACATTTTTCTACCGAAAAATTTACAAATTAATCTAGAAGGGAGATCTGATGGATGTTTTTTTTTTAAATTAATGGAGGTCTAGGGAGGAAACTAGGAAAATGATGAATACATGCAAAAATCGCCCAAAAAGTGAACCATCCGCCCTTCATGTCATTACATCACCCTCCTAAAGGCGAGCCTCTGGTGAGACTTTTGGTCTATGCAATGTTGAGTGTAAATTATACTTTACAAAATATGCAAATATGTTCAAATTTAAGTATATATAATTAACTACAGGACGAACATGTACCGTAAATGGTATATATATACTACATATATATATATATATATATATATATATATATATATATATATATATATATATATATATATATACTACATCAGTCATCGATCTACTATGTGACTGAAGTTATATTATAGTTGGCTTTAAACTAGTGAAAAAGGATTTTAGAAATATTGGAAATGTACATTGAGAATGATGTCTGTTTTACTTGTATGGTGTAATGGTTTAGGTGCTTATGTACTGGGTGTGGTGTCCCGAGTTCGAATCCCGGGAGGACCATATGCTTTCATTAGTTTATTCAAGTACATTGTACCCGAGCATTGTATGGAGAAATTCGGCTTAGCCAGAGAAATTTTTCTATCGAAAAATGTACAAATTTAGCTTGCTGTCAAAACGAAAATATATATATACTGGCTCGCTACCGCTCTCCAGTAAAACCTTGACTCCTGGATGGGGGTAAACGTCTGCAAACAGTAGGCTGAATGGGGCCGAATGGATACAAGCCAAACAGAGAGGGAGAGCAAGAGAAAACAAAGCGAGGTGGGCCCCCTTAAGCCCGGTATAACTTGGGAGACCTATTTAGTTATTTTCATTTTTATATTTTCTCTTTGGGGGCGGGAGCCTAGGAATCCTTGTCCCTTTGTATAGTTATCCTACTCGACGAGACAGAGAACGAGAGAGGGAACGCGAAAGTGGTACCGGACCCTGAGAATAGGATCTTGAAGGGGGTACTACTCGCTTTTTTCTGGACCTCCTTCTCCCTCGTGTTTAGCATATTAGTTTTGAGATTTTAAAACGTTCCTTCTATTAGTTTGTCGGTTTTAAGACCTTTCGCCCAATTTCTTTGTCAATATTAATACCTTTCGTGCCATTTAGGTGTCGATTTTTTCCTGGCGAGCGATAGCAAGCCTGTAATTATAAGAGAAACCGGCGTTCGGCCGGGAGATTTTTCTACAGAAAAATTTACAAATTTATTTTGAAAGAGGGTTTAGGGGGTTTATTTTTAAGCTTGATGGAGGTCTAGAGAGGAAACTAAAAAAATAAATGAATAAATGAACTAATAGCCAAAATAAATGGCCACTGTCCCCTTAAATGTTGTTTCTGTTCGGGCTCTGTCTCGTGTCGGCCACCCCGAACAATGGGGCACGTGCCTGAGTATATACACACATACATCTTTTCTTTGACAGCTTTAATATTTCAAAATAATAGGAATATTTTCTATTCTTTGCATATCTCTTATAACTGTATTAACCCTTTGAGTACCAGCGACGTGTGCTATATTTTATTCTAGCTATATTTTGACGATATTATGCAGCTTAGGAAGAATCTATGGTAGTTAAAAGAGTTAGTGAAGATATAATGAAGCCCTATTAGTCTGCTAGAGGTCCTTCGTAAGCTGAATAAAATCGTCTAATAGTTGCCAGAATATGATGAAAAGGACGTCGCCGGTACAGTAAGAGTCTCTTTTGTCTCGATGCTGTTTCCATTTATTGTCTCATGCTAATTTGATTTTAGTGACATATCAATTATTTGTTTACTATAGGCCTATATCG
Source organism: Paralithodes platypus (assembly GCA_032716605.1). Taxonomy (NCBI): domain Eukaryota; kingdom Metazoa; phylum Arthropoda; class Malacostraca; order Decapoda; family Lithodidae; genus Paralithodes; species Paralithodes platypus. The sequence goes on from CM064494.1 coordinate 6,011,835, forward strand.
TATTATTTTATAGTCTCTCTCCTTCTCTCTCTCTCTCTCTCTCTCTGTGGTGTGTATGTGTGTTTTGTATGTGTTTGTGTGTGTTATCAGTTACTGTCTTAAAATCTGATATCATGAATAATATACTCAAAGTGTGAGAGAGTAAAAACGAATAAAAACATTAGAATAAAACTAGATGTGTGTGAATTGGTATTTTGTTTATGTGTGTTCATTGTGTTCTGTTGTGTTGTCCCTATTCTGGCTCTGTCTTGAGTCGCCCCCCAAAAAATAAATAAAAAATAAATAAATGAATAAATAAATAAATAAAATAATACAATATTTTTTTTATTTTTTTAGGAAAATTGGGGAATGGGTCTGAGTATATAGATAGATAGATAGATAGATAGAATAAAACTAAAAATTGTGTCTACGAGTAAACAAAACCTTACAGGAGTCTCGTTTGTCCCCATATAGTCAAATTGTTTAAGTGGCGGTCACCTGTTTTTTTTCTTTCTCTCCTTCTCTGACTTATATCCATCGGCCCCATTCAGCCAACTGTTTTAAAACTTTTATTCCCATCCAGGTACCGGTATCGATTTCATCCTGGCGAGCGATAGCGAGCCAGCATTGTATGGAGAAATCCGACTTCGCCGGAGACATATTTCTATAGAAAAACTGTAAAAATTTAGCTTGCTGTCAAAACAATACAAATATATATATATATATATATATATATATATATATATATATATATGCTGGCTCGCTACCGCTCGCCAGGAAAATATTGACACCTGGATGGGGATAACCTCTTAAAACAGTAGGCTGAATGGGGCCGAATGGATACAAGCCAAAGAGAGAGGGAGAAAAAGAGAAAAAAAAGCGAGTTGGGCTCCCTTAAGAGTGCATTCATCACCACCACATGTAGTTTGGTGGAGAGTTGGGCATCGTTTTTGTCTGTATGTATGTATGTCGGTTGTGTAAGCATTATTTCCACATAGCGATTTTGATAAGTTATATTACCTTGATCTTGTATCGTCCCAGTTTTGGTTCGTTTAGTTTGCAAGTTTTACATTTTAATTGTATATTTTTCTGTTTGTAAATTTGTTTGTGTGTCTGTTCGTCGGTATGTATGTGTGTTTGTTTGTGTGTGTATCTGTGTGATTGTCTGTATGTAGGAGGTTTGTTAGTCTGTGTGTTTGTATGAATTTTTGTTTGAATGTCTGTCAATTTGTGTGTTTGTTCGTGTGTCGTTAGCTTGTCTGTCAGTTGGTTGGTTTGCCTGTTCGTCTGTTTGTATATATGTCTGTATGTTATCAATGTGGATATCTCAGTAACTAATGAATGGATTTAGACGGAACTATGTCAGTACCTACTACCTTCACTTAGTGCCACTATTTGAGGAACCCTCCCCTCCCGACCTCCCCTAAATAAAATCCCCAAGAGGACCATAACATATTTTCATTTTCACAATACTTAAGACGTTTACCCCCATCCATGTGTCAATATTTTCCTGGCGAGTGGTAGCGAGCCTGCATATATATATTTTTTTGTTTTACAGTAAGCTAAATTTGTAAATTTTTCGATAGAACAATGTCTCCAGCGAAGCCGGATTTCTCCATACAATGCTGGCTAGCGAAGAAATCAACACCTCAATGGGGATAAATGTCTTAAAACAGTTGGCTGAATCAAATGGATACAAGTCAGAGAAAGAGAGAAAGGAGAGAAAGATAAAAAAAAAGCCGGTGACCCCATATTTTCATTTGCACAATACTTGATGTGGTCCTGATGTGCCGGTGTCTACGCCGTGGGACCACCTCCCGGAGCTGCCAACCGCGGATGGCTGCCGACCCTCCACGGCCGGAGACAAGATCAATCGACCAGTGGAGGACAACCGGATGCCGGCCGCGGGGAGCAGTTTCGGGAGCCAAACCGTCACAACTATCCCCTGCCCCCCCCCTGGGGGCACGGGTCCTTGGAGTGGCTTCGGTCGCGCCGGGAATTTCCACACCTCTCACACCACACACACATCACACAGTTTTTCCTACACCGAGAAATGACTCTCCGGCTGTCATTTCTCGAAGACTTCTTCTAGCCGGAGACATTGAGAGCAACCCAGGACCCACGTACACATACATATGTCCAACTTGCTCAAAACCCATCACTTCGAGTCGCCACACTAAGGGTTCAGTTCTCTGCAATTCATGCAGGAACTGGACCCACTTCACCTGTACAACACTTGCCTCCAAGAAACACTACACGAACACCTGGACCTGTTCCTCATGCCCCTCCCTCTCCCAGTCAAATCCCTCGCCTAAAACCCGTCCATCTCTCCTCCCCAACCCACCTAGCCTTCCCATATCATCCACTCCCCCCCTAAAACCCGTCCACCTCTCCTCCCTAACCCACCTAACCTTCCCATACCATCCACATCCTCAACTCAACACACCACACCCCATCCTAATCCATTCCAACCCCCATCTCCTGCTCCCCAATCCCCACCCCCACCTCACCCATCCCAACCTCCAGCCCCTCCCTCACCCCCACCCTCACCCCCACCCTATCCTCGTGCAGCAGCACCCAACATACATCGTGCACATAACATTAACATTCTCCAATTGAACATAGATGGCATTAACACAAAGAAACACGAACTCTCACACTTCATCAAACAACACAACATACACATTGCCATCTTACAAGAAACAAAACTCCGCACATCACAAAAAACACCCACATTTCATAATTTCACCACCATCAGACAAGACCGGGCTGTCGGCGGGGGCGGTGGACTCATCACCCTGGTACACAATGAAATATCATACATAGTAACCAGTGTACAAACCAAATCTCTCCTCCCCCCAAATGATAACACAACAGAAATACAATCAATTAAAATACGCACTGGCAATAAATCCAACATAACCATCATAAACACATACATCCCTCCCCAAACATCCCCTACAGTACCAAATGAATACAGACCACACTTACAACACATCACAAACACCCCACACATCATCCTGGGTGGTGACTTCAACGCCAAGACGTCGGCCTGGTTTGTCGACAACCCCGACACAGACAGAGGGCTGGTACTACAAAACCAAACAGATAACCTCATCATCCTTAACGACATCCATCAACATACCCATATTCCTCACCAAGCCCTCTATAACCCATCATCTCCAGACATCACCTTTTGCTCCCCAGAACTCGCCCCCACAACATCCTGGAGGGTGGTCAGAACCTTAGGCTCTGACCACCTCCCGATCATTATCACCACCAAAACCAGACTCACCCCAGCTAGCCACAAACACACATACACCAATTATAAAAGAGCTAACTGGGAAGCATTTACAAATGAGACAGAACAACACATCACAACTCTAAACAGTACACCCATCACTAACATCAACAATGCTGTACACATACTCAATAAAACTATCCAAAACGCTGACAAGAAACACATTCCAAGAGGTAACAGAAAAAGACACAACCCCAACTTCACACCAGAAATTCAAAACCTCATCAGACAACGCGACACACTGAAACACTCCCCAGCACCCAACACACAAGACATCACACAACAAATTCAAGCACTCAACACCCAAACTAACAACAAAATACAAGAACAACAAAAACTAAATTGGAATAACTTCCTACAAACACTTGATCACAAAACAAACCCCAAAAAACTCTACAAAACACTAAACAGCATCACACTTTCCAACAGCAACACAACACAATCACATGCTGCAATCACAACAACAGACTCTACTCCTTCATGTAAACAACAAGCAAACACTCTCATCAATCACTTCTCACATGTCAGCCACCTAAAACCTCACAAAGACGAACGACGTGTCATCCGACGTAAGAGACAATTCCCCACAGATCCTGACTATACACCCTTCACCAATCACCAGACAAAGCATATCATCAACAATCTCAAGCACTCACCCGCCTGTGGCCTAGACAACATAAGCAACATACACCTCAGACACCTGGGACCACAAGGCATACAAACTCACTAACATATCAAACTACAGCTATTCACACAACACAATACCAGACATTTGGAAGCATGGTATCATCATCACATTCCCCAAACCCAACAAAGACCCCACGCTACCCTCCTCGCACCGCCCCATCACACTCCTTTGCTCCCCCTCCAAAGTCATGGAACGCCTAGTATTACAGCTAATTACACCCGACCTACCCCTAGCTCCAACACAACATGGCTTTAGGCCACTGCACTCCACAAACACTCTTCTCACAGACCTTACACAAAGCGCTTTTGACGGCATCAACTCAGCTAGACCAGCACACAGATCACTATTAGCCACACTCGACATTAGTAAAGCCTTCGATGCCATCCCCCGCCACAACCTAACTAACAAAATCTACTACACAAACATGCACAACAACACAAAAAGGTGGCTGGCCAACTTCCTAGCAGGCAGATGTGCACACGTATCTTTTGCCGGTCAGTCATCTAAAATCAGAAACTTTCCAAACGGAGTCTCACAAGGATCCGTCCTATCGCCCGCACTCTTCAATCTGTACATGCACGATATAACTACACCCAATTCTCCCCAAATAAACTTAGCCTCCTATGCAGATGACATAACACTCACATGCACACACCATGACCCAAGAGCAACAGATCTCCTTCAACCCTATCTCAACACACTACATGGCTGGTGCACTACAAACAGACTTAATCTAGCCCCAGCCAAATCCACCGCAACCCTGCTCACAAGCTGGACAGGTGAACACGAATACATCCCTCAACTCACCATAAACAACACACCCCTAACACATACACACACACCCAAAATCCTAGGAGTAACATATGATACTCATATGACATTCAAACAGCACACCACAAACATTAAAAAGAAACTGACACCCAGACTTAACGCCCTCAGGTCACTTGCTCACACAAAATTTGGACACAACAAAGAAACTACCACCACAGTATATAAACAATACATAAGATCAGTAATGAATACGCAAGCCCAGCCTGGGCTTCTAACCTAGCTGAAACACATCATAAGACCTTATAGACTATTCAAAACAAAACCCTGAAGATCATTACAGGCTGCACAGCTACTGCACCCACAGATCATCTACATCAAGAAACCAAAATCCTCAAAGTCAAAGACCATCTGGACATGAGAGGCACTCAATTCCTGGCAGCAGCCTCCACGAACCAAGACCACCCACTAAACTACATGGCAACACACCCACAGACACCAAGAAATATCAAAACAACACCCAGCACACGGTATCACACACAATTATTGTCCTCTCTCCCTCCCTGCCCACCCCGAACCAACTTCCAGAAGCACATCCATACTCATATCTCTCGCCAATCCATCCACTCACTCACAGACAACACGCAGCTGCATGCACGACCTCCCGAAATCCATCCTTCCGAATCCTCCCTCCCTCGCGAGGACAGAGTCCACCTGGCCAGGCTGAGATGCGGACACCATCCAGCTCTCCTGAGCTATCAGAAGAGACTGGATGACTCCGTTGTCGACGCCTGCCCGGGATGTAACACAGCACCCCATACCATTAAACACATCATAGAAGACTGCATTTCACACAACCACTTATGCCAACAACACAACCTACACTCAATGAGAGCTCTGTGGGAAAGCCCGATCGTGGCCATGGCCTTCCTCAGGGACTCGGGGCTGTTCTGCCAGGCAGCTTAGGGAACAACAACAACAACAACACCTCAATGGGGATAAATGTCTTAAAACAGTTGGCTGTATCAAATGGATACAAGTCAGAGAAAGAGAGAAAGGAGAGAAAGAAAAAAAAAAAGCCGGTGACCCCATATTTTCATTTGCACAATACTTACGGTAAATCATACTAGTAACCTAAGGGCTTCACTAAAAAAAAAAAAAAAAAAAAAAGAAAAAAAAAAAAAAAATTACTTGTGTGCAAGAAAGACTGACAATTGGTTAATTGTTGGGTTAAATGGTTGAAAACAATAAGAGGTGGGAATGTGTTGAAAGACAAGTGTCACCTTTTCTCCTTGAAAAAGAAGGCATACACTAAGAAATCTCTGAAGAATCTTGATTATTAGTAATAGCGATAGAAGAGAGACAAATGCAACATGAAGCGGATGGAGAGGAATTGCAGAAAATTAGTAGGAGGAAGCAAGTTAACGAAACAAATTTATCTTTACTATACCTTTCGAGAAGAGTTGTATGGGTGGATCCTATTCATACATGCCAACAGTAGTCATTCTGTAAAGAACAAGAAGCTGTATGAGGTGAGGAACCCACAGAGATGGTTGAGAAGCATTTTACAGGTATCCCGCCGAACTTATTAGACATTTATTTTAGCTTTTCCACCCATCCATCAACAAGCTACACCCTTTTCTGGTATGTTAATAATAATGGAAACGTTCTAATAAAAATTTTTGTGTTTTTTTACAAGAATATCGACAGTTGACCGTCTCTTCCGATCGTTGGGTTGTTTACAGGACGCTCGAGGTTAGTTACGTTTGCTGTTTTTATTTGCACCGTGCTGGCAACATATACTGTATGATGATGACACTAAGCCCAATTTGACTGTTAAGCCCAATCCATACACTAAGCCCAATTTGACTACTAAGCCCAATTTGACAGTTAAGCCCAATTCATCCACTAAGCCCAATTTGACTACTAAGCCCAATTTGACAGTTAAGCCCAATTCATCCACTAAGCCCAATTTGACTACTAAACCCAATTCGACAGTTAAGGCCCCCACAATACTGTATCCCAAGGCCTACATTTGAATTCAACCACCAAGGAGGGAAATATATTGGATGCGCAAAGTAGCCTATTAACCTCGAGCGTAAAATGTAAACAAAGTGATCGACGATACCCCTGGGAAAACAACTCTTCTACCGAGTTCTCTATATATTGTATCTATTATCATTAACATTAGAGTGTCCCCATTACTTCTTGGGAGTTTATTATACCAGAAAAGGGTGTAGCTTGGTGTTGGATGCGTGGAAACCTAAAAACACTCTAATAAGTCTGTTACGGTACCTATAAAGGGCACGCTACTAAAGTAAAATCACACCCTCATTTCGACTGCTAAGCCCAATTTGACTGTTCGGCCAAATTTCAACCATTCAGCCAAAAAAAGATTCTGCCCAATCTGACCGCTAAGCCCAGTTCGACATCTAAGCCCAATCCGACCGGTAAGCCCAATTCGACCGTTAAGCCCAATTCGACAGCTAAGCCCAATTCGACTGCTAAAGCCAAAATGACTGTTTTGACTGCAAAGCCCAGTTGTTCAAATGCTAAGACCAATTCGACTAAAAGTCCAAATCGCCCAAACCCCACTCAAGTCCAATACAACCGCTAAGCCCAATTTGACAGTTAAGCTCAATTCATCTACTAAGCTCAATTTGACCGCTAAGCCCAATTGAACAGGTAAGCCAAATTTCATAGTTAAGCCCAATTCACCCACTAAGCCCAATACGACTACTAAGCCCAATTCGATTGTTTAGCTTAATTTGACCACTAAGCACAATTCGACTGATGAGCCCAATTTAACTGAGAAGCCCAACTCAACCACCAAGCCCAATTTAACCGCTAAGCCCAATTCAACAACTAAGCAAAATTTGACCGCTAAACCCAATTTGACTGTTAAACTCAATTTGCCTGCTAACTAGAGATAATTCTATGTTAAGAATAATATGGCCACTAAGCCCAATTCCACTGTTAAGCTCAATTCGATCGCTAAGCCCAATTCAACCACTAAGCCCAACTCAACCACAAAGTTTAATTCAACTGCTAAGCCCAATTCGACGGCTAAGCCCAATTTAACCACTAAGCCCAATTCAACTGCTAAGGCCAATTTGACTGCAAAGCTCAATTCGACTGCTAAGACCAATTCGACTAAAAGCCCAAATAGACTATTAAAGTCAATTCGACAACATTGCGGCATGTAGAAAGAGATTGTAGGACACTAGTAAGAGGAAGCGAGTTGATGAGGCAAAATGTTTTTGACTTTACTCTTTAACCCTTAAAAAGCGGCTCACCACATAAGTCGAGTTGAAAAAACTGGCAAAAAACGGGTGAAAAAAGGGTGGAAATAGAGTGAAAATGGGTGGGATAGTAATGATCCATACGTCCGACATCTGTGGCCTCCCGGCCCACACTAACTCCAGTTCCCCCACCGCGCGTGAGGATGACAGTGTAACCAATAGTTCGCTAAAAGTGAGCAAGTTAGCAAAATCAGCTAAACTTCCATCTTCGAGGTAACACTGTCAGTGCTCCACGAGTGCTACGTAGCTGTATGTGGCGTCATTGTGTAGCGATTTCCACCTAGTTTTCGGCGCAATACAGTTCCTTTCATACTGATGGTTGATATAGCAGTCAGAACGACCCAGAAAGGCCCAAAACGGCCACAGAGCACCCGCTAGAGGAGGGTTAAAGAAGTGCGGTATGGGTGGAACCTCCCCATACATGCGAACAATACTCGATACATGGGCGTACTGTGCCCCTATACGGAGCAAGAAGCTGTGCGGGGGTGAGAACCCACAGAGACAGTTGAGCACATCTAACATTAATTTTGGGAAGCTGTTTTAGTAAGAGTGGTAACATAATCATTCCAAGAACGGTTGGATGAAAAAGATACACCAAGAATTTTGAGAGAAGGTGAAGGATTGATTTGTGTATTGTTGAAAAGTAATTGATAGTCTTGTGGAGGATTGTAACAGGCAGATAAAGGGAGAAATTGGGTCTTTGAGGTATTGAATGAAACACAATTTACTCTGCCCCAATTAGAAATAATTGATAGATCAGAAGATAGGCGTTCTATGGTCTCGTCACGCTGCAGATTCATTGTCGTGAAAAAATAGTTGAATATTGTAGGGCAGAGTCATTAGCATATAAGTGGATGAGACTTGAGGTACAGTTGAGATCATTAATGAATATTAGAAAGAGAACGAGAGACAAGACAGAACCCTGAGAAATATTGGAGTTGATAGGTTGAGGAACTAAGCGATAGCGGTCCCCAACTGCAGCTATGGAATGGCCAGAAAGGAAATTAGAGACAAAGGCACAGAATAATCAGATAGACGGATAAAATCCGAAGGAGGGTAGTTTGGATATTATATATTTGTGGCAATACTTTATTGAAGGCTTTCAATATGTCTAGCGCAATTGAAAAACTCTCACTGAAGCCCCGAAAGAAGGATAACCAAGAGTTAGTAAGATAAGCAAGGAGATCACCAGGAGATTTCCTTAAGGAAACCATTCTGGCTATATGAAAGTAGTTTATGGGAAGATGAATGCTGAAGAAATTTTTAATTATGGATATTTTCAATTTCAAGAAATGAGTGCATTTGGACGATAGCTGAAGAGTTGAGAGCGGTCACCCTTCTTTGGGACAGGTTGAATGAGAGTAAACCTCCAGCAAGAAGGAAAGACGTTAGACGAAAGACAGAGATGAAACAGTTTGTCTAGGCAGGAAGTAAGCATGGAAGAACAGTTTTTTTAGTACAACAGGAGGAACACCATCCGGTCCGTATGCCTTCTTAGTATTAAGCCCCGAGAGGGCAGAAATTATATCCTTAGAAGAGATTATGATCTTATGCGAAAGTAAGTGAGAGGAGGTGGAGAGGGAGGAATAGCACTGGAATCATCCAAGGTGGAGTTTTTGGCGAAAGTTTAGCTTTGTCAGAGGAAGATGTGACGGTGTTGCTGTCAGAGTGGAACAGAGGAGGGAAAGATAAGGAAGTAAGATTGTTGGACAGGTTCTTGGCTAGATGCCAGAAAGCTTGGGAAGAGCTAGAGTTGGAAAGTTCAAACAATTTGTTATTGATGAAAGAGTTTTTGGCTAGTCGAAGAACAGACTTGGCTTGATTCCGGGCAGAAAAAAAAAACGAAAAAAAACGTGAGATCTTAAGTTTGAAGGTGATGCTACCGTTTGAATGCTTCCTCCTTATTGCGGACAACAGTAAAACAAGCGTGAGTTGCATTAGACTGAGAGAAAGTAAATGGAATGAATGCCTCCATGCCCGAGAGGATTACGTCGGTTATGCAGTCGGCACACTCTGAGGCCACAGAAGCAATAGTCATTCTATGGAAAATCAAAGAAGTACTGCCAAAGAGCCTCCCAGTCAGAAGTGCCAACTTGCAACAAGCGCTGACAATTGGGAGGCTTAAAAGGCCGTACTGGATAGATAGGACAGGTAACAGAGATAAGGTTGTGATCTGAGGAGCTTAACGGAGAGAATTTGTTTACAGTGTAAGCGGATGGATTAGAGGTTAGAAATAGGTCAAGAATGTTGGGCCAATTTTCAGGCCGGTCTGGGACCCGAGTGGTGGTATGCTGAACTAACTGCTCTAGGTCATTTAGGATAGAAAAGATGTAGGCTTTTTCACCAGGTTGGTCAGTGAAATGGGAGGAGAGCCATTGGCAGTGGTGAACATTGAAATCTTCTAAGATGGAGATTTCAGAGAAGGGAGAGTGTTACGACCTGGCACTCGGGTACACAAGGGCTCTCAATCAGGACTCGAATATGGCTCGCTGCCACAACGGAAACACACGATCCCAACCCCTGAGTACTGCCAGCCGAACAAAAAACACCAATACCCTCCAGAGTTCAATCTGCTATAACGGGGTATACAAGAACTCGGTACTAGTGTTCAACAACAGACTAATAAAGAGACAGGAATTCTCTAGTCTGGTCAACAATCAAACAAAGAAGTAAGAAACAACAACACCAAAGAATAGTGTTGGCCGAAGCCGAAGTAATCCACCCTTGACTAAGAACTTAAGAAGTCCTCCACCCTCTACTTCGGATCGGCACTATTACGTTACGTTAATTAATAGTCCTTAAGCATCGAGCAAGGAATCTTCTGAAAAAAGTTAGATGCTTCTCGGATGCTCGTAAGAAGTACGTATCGGATTTTGAACAGTAATTCAATAAGAAAAACACTGGCAATTAAATACTATTAAAGGTTTAAATTGGCATAAGAATAATTAAAAGAATATGCAATAGTAAATGGCAAACATTAAAAAGAAGTACTCCGCAAATGCAACGGCAATAGCCTACTCGGATTGTGCTCGTGGGCCACTAATCACTAAAGTAGCCAAGCTTGCAACACATGAAATCAATAGTGCATAAACAATATCATACATAAGGAAAGCTTCAATACTATTCTGTATCTACTAATCGAGTAAAGTCTAGCTGGGGTACTGTGGGCAAAAGGTAGCAGTGACTGAGCAAAATCTCATTGTTCCCTAGCGAAGTCCTCACAACTGTTTAAAGTATTACGTTAACACTAACAAGTGCACTTTGAGAAATCCAGATCCCTTGTATCTGGTTTTCTCCCGGCTCCTTGACAAAGTAAAAACAAGCTGTTAATAAAATACAGGGTGGTTAGGCTCTTGCCCTCACGCACTGTAAATTATTAACTCAACACAGTCAGCCGCGAAGACAACCTAGGCTTCACTGAACCGAAACGAGTATGCAGGTTTATCGCTTAACCACTGCATCAAACAACAACTCGTAACACAGAAAGCCTTACCCCAGTCTAGCATTACCTAGACTAGCAGAAAACAGGAATAATAATAATAACACACAGGGAAATGCATAGACAAGTGCAACAAACATAAATCAATCCTATTCTAAGTTAACCCTTCCAAAATAGGCTATCTAATAGGCATGTATCTCATGAGAACTCAAGCGATAATACGTTGGCTGACTAGCTCTGCACCAACGGGACCATGGAAGTTAAAAAGGGTAGGGAAAAGAGGAGATAAGAATGTAAGGTAGTAGAGAAAGTTCACATCAGTCAGAAGAATATATATAGTTAGCAAGGGAAATGAGAAGTCGCTCTGCCTAATGAGTTCTGATCAAAAAATGGCTAGACTTCCCTTTTTATACTCGGCCCTCTAGTGAGCCCAACGTGAACTACTAAGGACCGCCCACTGACAATCATTACGTAATTTATCTCTCTCCTCTGGGATAGACAAAGGCTTTCCTAGCACTGAGGGGAGGGGGGAGGGGGGGGGAGTGCTAGTGAGTTAGGCCCACCTCCCGCATGGCGCACCCACTGACCCCCAACTGTGGCTGCCGCTTCTCCCATCATTACAAATAAGTTTTACACACAATACTTATAACTAATGATATAAAATAGAACTCGTTGACTCAGATGAAAACAAAATACATATTCATATTACTTATAGTACAACGGCTCACATGAACTAAGTTAGGAAACTCTACATAGACTACAGCCAAAGTTCCTGCCCTGACGATCCTAGCGAGAGTGGGGCATGACTAGGCGTTCTGTACAGCATGCTCACACTGGACATGCGTCACACCTCCCCCAAGATTTTACTTGCTCAACCCTGAGCTAAAATCTGACAAACACAGAACCCCATCAAGCCCCTCACGCCCAGCGACCGCATGGCACTAAAACAAAGCTGAGGTTATCACCAAAACACATCTTATTATTAACCAAAAATTCACATTTTATAACTCCTCCCAACAATAGCAAAAAGACACAATATCATGCTCCCAGAGCGAGCTTACAGCAGCTCAGCCGTTTGATAGTTCGTGGACTACTCAAACTCTATAGGCTATGACAAACTTATACGATTACCTATATCAAAAGAAAGAGTTTTTTATATGATTTTTATATTTTAATATGTTTTTCCCGGCTGCACTATAAGGGCAGCCTATTTTCCTCCACTCAAACCCACACACCTGTGATAGCCTACGACTGATCATCCACCCTTGATAAACAATCCGCGATCACATTGTCACATCCAGCAATATGACGGATGTCCAGGTTATACTCCTGCAACATCAAAGACCACCTGGTCAGTCTCATATTGCGATTGTGAAATTGATTCAGGAATCTCAAAGGGTGATGATCAGTGTAGATAACCACGACTGGGCCATAGGCTGGAACATACACCTCGAAGTGCCTGAGCGACAGCACAATCGCCAGTAATTCCTTTTCTATTGTAGAATAGTTCTTTTGTGCAGCATTGAACTTCTTAGAAAAGAAACTTACTGGGTGTTCCACACCTTCATTGTCTGTCTGTAGCAAGACGGCACCAGCCCCTACACCACTAGCATCTGTTGCCAGCTGAAAAGGCCTGTTAAAGTCTGGGGCCCTGAGTATCGGGTGAGTACATAGCAAATGTTTCACCAAAGTGAAAGCCTTTTCACACTCAGGTGCCCACAAAAACTTTTTGTCTTTAGATAACAAATCTGTGAGAGGTGCCAACACCGTTGAGTAACCTTTTATGAAGCGTCTGTAGTAGCCTATCATACCCAAGAATCTCATAATCTGCTTCTTGGTTGTTGGGTGCGGAAATTTATTGATAGCCTGTACCTTGTTCTGAGGAGGGCACACCTGTCCCCTTCCCACTACAAACCCAAGGTACTGCACAGTGGCTTTTACGAAGTCACACTTTGCCAAATTTACTACCAGACCTGCTTCACTAAGTTTCCGGAACAAGGTCTCAAGGTGCTCACAATGGCTCTCAAAGTCGTCATCATAAATGATTACATCGTCCAAATATACGGTGCAATTTGGAATGTCCTTTACAATTTCATTCATCAGGTTCTGAAACGTTGCTGGTGCATTCTTAAGTCCGTAAGGCATAACATTGCACCGGTAGGTACTCCCGTCCACCACAAAACCACATACCTCTTTAGCACGCTCGGACAAAGGTACTTGCCAGTAACCTTTTACTAAATCTACTTTAGACAAAAAACGAGCATTACCAATTTTGTCAACACTATCATCAACCCGAGGAAGAGGATATGGGTTAGTTGGAGTCAAACCGTTTAACCTACGGAAATCAATACAAAAGCGTACCTTGCCATCTGGCTTAGGCTGCAGTGTTACAGGGGAAGTCCACTTAACTGTGCCTTTCTCTATCAACCCTCTACCGAGCATATACTCCAACTCATCCCTCAGAGCTGGTAGTTTTATGGGGGGCACACGGTACGGGATTGACTTAAAGGGTAGATGGTCCCCCACGTCAACATCATGCATAGCCTGAGTAGTGAGGCCTGGGTGTTCAGCAAATACAGTGGGGTATGAACCGAACAACTGACGGATAGCATCAAACTGCGGCTCAGGCAAATGAGCTATAGCCTCGTCAGCCCTTAGGCTCGAGTTCCCCGCCCACTGATCCGCTGAAACATGTTGATCCCAGCTATCCTCCTCTGAAGCTTGACTGTCCCCCTCTCCTTCTCCACCACGGCCGCAACAAGCCAACACAGGGACAGTGAGAGGCTCAGAGGGGCGCCTCACATACTCTTTAATAAGGTTCACGTGACATAACTGGTTCTTTTTCCTCCTGTCTGGAGTGGCAACAAGGTAATCTAAGTCTGAAATTTTTTCTACAATTTTATAAGGTCCAGTGTACTTCGCAGAGAGGGGGTTACCAACCAAAGGCAACAAAATTAATACCTCTTGTCCTACAGTGAACTTCCGGAGCCTCACTTTGCGATCATACCTGTCCTTCATCAAAGCTTGTGATTCTGTCAAATTTCTACCTGCCATCTCCAGACTCTTAAGCATGCGCTCACGGCTTTCAAGCACATACTTTAATAATGGACAAGGCTGCACAGTCCCCTCCCAAATTTCTTTCAGCATGTTAAGGGGGCCCCTGACACGGTGTCCAAAAATCAGCTCGTTTGGACTAAATCCCAGGCTCTCACCAGGTACCTCCCGAGCAGCAAACAGCACATAAGGCAATCCAAGATCCCAATCCATACCGTTGTCAGCACAATAACACCTGAGCATGCTTTTAAGTGTAGCATGCCACCGCTCAAGCACCCCTTGACTCTCAGGGTGATACGCTGACGATACTACTGCTCGTATCCCATGCTGTTGCATTGTTTGCTTGAACATGTTGGAGGTGAAATTAGATCCCTGATCAGACTGAATCTCCTCCGGGTACCCGTACCTTGAGAAGTACCACAACAAGTTACTGACTACCGTCTTAGCCATTCCATTTTTCATAGGGTATGCATCGGGGTATCTAGTGGCAACATCCATTATGGTTAACAAAAATTTATTTCCCGCCTTAGTGGGAGGGAGTGGACCAACCATGTCAACAATAATTTTACTAAAGGGTGGCCCAATCACAGGAATAGGGTGTAACGGAGCCTTAGGAATAACTTGGTTCGGTTTCCCGACACGTTGACAAATATCACAGGAGTTTATCCATGACTGCACATGAGACTTCATCCCCGGCCACCAAAACAATTTCCCCAAAGCCGCCACCGTTTTTCTCACCCCTAGATGTCCTGCCAGTGGTGTGTCATGCGCCAACCTCAGTAGGCTATCCCTGCACTCCCGTGGCACCACCAACTGGTCCACTACTCCGGACCCCTTTTGCCAACTACGTTTAGGGTCTTGAAAACGCCTATAAAGGATGCCTTCTAAATAAAAAAAATCTCCTGGCTGTGCATCGCCGTCCTCGTCGAGCTCTACAGCTCCATTAGCACACGTTTGGAGCTCAGGGTCCTCTAGTTGCAACCGACGTATATCTGAGGGTGCCAAGCGATCTAACTGCTCCCGGAGCAATGCATGACCTTCCCCGATACTGGGCTGCTCCCTCTGTCTCTCTCAATGTACATAACGTTGCTGTCGTGGAGACTCGTCATGCCCAGCCTCGTCACTCTCGATGACAGGCCTAGGGGCTACTCCAGAATTAAGTAATGGTGCTAATACTGAATCACCCAGGAGAGCCGCCGAGTCAAAACTCTTAAAACCAACTCCAGCTTTAGCCTCCTCCTGTTGATCGTTCCTCCGCTGGTCTGAAGACGGAGGACTAGGCTGTGACACTTTAGCTGCCCGAGCTCGGGTGACAACACACGCCATGGGTTGTGTCTGGCACCGCTCGACCCACTCTTGCTCTTCCCTACTCACGTCGGCCGGCCTCTCGGCAACGACTAAGGGTAGAACCTCAGAAGCGGGCATTGCAAAGTCGTTGCCGAGAAGAAGGTCGACGCCCTCCACTGGCAGTTTCTCCACAATCCCGACATCCAATTCACGTGCCACACCATCCACCTCCAACTCCAACCGCACCAGCGGGTATGACCGAGTTGCATTAATACCCTGCACCACTACCACCCGAGCCGCGTTTATAGGGTAGCCAGTCAAGTTTTTCATCAGAGTCTGGGAAGCACCTGTATCACGCAAGACCTCTACTCCCTGCTTGCGCCCCGCCCACATCACGCAACCCCGACCTCTATGGTCGCAAAAAACATCCTGAGCAGGGTTCGAGCCTCCCAGGTGCTTCTGCATTGGCTGTGCCTCAGCCTCTCACGAACTGCCCCAGGCAAACTCCGATGACTTCGGAGACACACCAATGTTGCAGGCCAAAGATACAGCTGCTGTAGGTGGTTTGCTAGGACAGACTCTTGCAAAGTGCCCCTTTTTATGACAATGATAACACTCCAACTCCCCTTTGGGCTTCCCTTGGTACTGGGAAGGGCCCGGCCCCTTCTTAAATGGGACGGTGCTAGTCTTGTGGTCAGTCTTGGTATCATGGCTCTTGTACTTGTTTGCATAAGGTATATCACTAACTCGGGGGGGTGGGGCGTCACGCCCCTTGTTACCTGCCTCACTACGCTGGGCAGACCCGCACCCACGAATTAGTGATAGCCGGAGGTCAGCCATCTCAGCTGCCTCCTGTAGAGTTTTTGGGTTCTTTTCTTTAATAGTTAAAGTCATTTCTGCACCAGTACACTTATAAAACTGCTCGAGCAGAAACAGCTCAGTCAACTGTTCGGCCGTCTCAGCTTTCTCAGAACGTGTCCAGTTTTTAAGTGCATCTTTTAAGTCCCGGGCATGTTCAAGAAAGGTCGCCTCACTAGTCTTTGTAACACCCCGAAACTTCAATCGATATGTTTCCGGTTGCAACTCGTATGCCCGTAGGACAGCTCTCTTCAATTCTGGGTAGTCAATGCAAGACTCTAAAGGCAGTGCATCATAAGCCTTCAGACCCTTACCCGTAAGTCTTGAGGAGACTAGAGCTGCCCACTTCTCTTCAGGCCAATTATGCTCCCTACATTTCTTCTCAAAACGATTAAAAAATTCTGTGACTTCAGTTTCACTAAATACCGGCACCAATTTGACTAATTGGGCCAAGGACTGTTCTCTTACTTGGCCCTCACGGCCCATCCAAGTCCCTGTCGACTCTGCACGAGACTTATCTAAATCTAATTTAGCACAATATTTCTCCGAGTCGTACCTAAGCTCAGCCTCATGCCTCCTAACCTCAATCTCATGCCTCCTCGTCTCATCCTCCTGCCTCCTGGTCTCATCTCCTGCCTCCTGGTCTCATCCTCCTGCTTCCTAGCCTCAATCTCCTGCTTCCTAGCCTCAATCTTAGCAAGCTCAAGTCTAAATACCATATCTGGAGACAGGCAGGAAGAGGGAGCTGCCACTACTGAAGGAGGGGGGCAAAAACTGGGGAACCACCATGTGCACCACCCGAGGGCACTCCAATCTGCCAATTCTCATCCCTCTGTGGGAGAGTGCTAACCTCCGGTAACTGAGTGGACGGCACTGTGGGAGTCGAGTGAGAGGGGATCTGGGGAGGAACCCCCCCAAACGCCCTCTCCTCCGAAACCCCATGTCGCCCACGCAACACCCAGGAAATCAGCTCCCCCTTGGACATCCCTACTACATTGGAAATGCCCAAAACCTTGGCTATCAGGTGCAAGCCACAAACATCCACCCAGTCAGCCTCTCCTCCGTCACGTGGTACCGCTTACTCACAAAAACTCTAGCATCCTCCTCACTGGTTACTAACGGCACACCTTCAAATGACATCTCTCGCTCATCGTCAGTGCTAATGCACGACATACTGAAGTCCACAACAAAATTCTCGAGACAAAAGTGTTAAACTTCCTATGCAAGCACTAATTACTAAATTAACTGGAGTCTCTTAAATGCTTTACTAATTGCCATACAAAAAAAAAAAAAGTCTTCAATATGCACGCTAAAATACAAACAAACAAATGTTTTACAACTCTGCAAAAATTTATACTGTTCACAAAATCCTAAGCAAGGTCGCCATTTGTTACGACCTGGCACTCGGGTACACAAGGGCTCTCAATCAGGACTCGAATACGGCTCGCTGCCACAACGGAAACACACGATCCCAACCCCTGAGTACTGCCAGCCGAACAAAAAACACCAATACCCTCCAGAGTTCAATCTGCTATAACGGGGTATACAAGAACTCGGTACTAGTGTTCAACAACAGACTAATAAAGAGACAGGAATTCTCTAGTCTGGTCAACAATCAAACAAAGAAGTAAGAAACAACAACACCAAAGAATAGTGTTGGCCGAAGCCGAAGTAATCCACCCTTGACTAAGAACTTAAGAAGTCCTCCACCCTCTACTTCGGATCGGCACTATTACGTTACGTTAATTAATAGTCCTTAACACCTTACGAGCGGCCTATGCGGTTTATTTATATGTACCGCACAGCGGGGTGTTTTTAGCCAAAATAGGGCTGTTTACGTGATCATTTTCATGCCTAAATAAGACCCAGAACGTAAAACAAGTACCTATCCCTGAAAGGGCATAAACAGAGCTTTCGAATGACACCATAACGATCCTTTTATGATGGCTAGTTTTCTTGCAATAACCGTGCAACGCGAGTGCAAAAAGCATGTAATTCGGTACTTTCCCCATATAATTCAGTATGTAGCGAGTGAGAGAGGGAGGAGGGAGCTGAGATTCGTGTCAGTAGGTTCGCCGCGGTGGTCTGGAGCAGTCATACGCTCGCTAGTCTCCTGCCACCACTTGTCTCTCTCTCTCAGCAACATTACGTCTGAAATTGCCACTCGACCTATGTCGAGCGCCGCCACATAGTCCAGCTTTATTTAACTCGACTTATGTGGTGAGCCGCTAATTAAGGGTTAAGCATCGAGCAAGGAATCTTCTGAAAAAAGTTAGATGCTTCTCGGATGCTCGTAAGAAGTACGTATCGGATTTTGAACAGTAATTCAATAAGAAAAACACTGGCAATTAAATACTATTAAAGGTTTAAATTGGCATAAGAATAATTAAAAGAATATGCAATAGTAAATGGCAAACATTAAAAAGAAGTACTCCGCAAATGCAACGGCAATAGCCTACTCGGATTGTGCTCGTGGGCCACTAATCACTAAAGTAGCCAAGCTTGCAACACATGAAATCAATAGTGCATAAACAATATCATACATAAGGAAAGCTTCAATACTATTCTGTATCTACTAATCGAGTAAAGTCTAGCTGGGGTACTGTGGGCAAAAGGTAGCAGTGACTGAGCAAAAATGGCTCGTAGCCTAGCGAAGTCCTCACAACTGTTTAAAGTATTACGTTAACACTAACAAGTGCACTTTGAGAAATCCAGATCCCTTGTATCTGGTTTTCTCCCGGCTCCTTGACAAAGTATAAACAAGCTGTTAATAAAATACAGGGTGGTTAGGCTCTTGCCCTCACGCACTGTAAATTATTAACTCAACACAGTCAGCCGCGAAGACAACCTAGGCTTCACTGAACCGAAACGAGTATGCAGGTTTATCGCTTAACCACTGCATCAAACAACAACTCGTAACACAGAAAAGCCTTACCCCAGTCTAGCATTACCTAGACTAGCAGAAAACAGGAATAATAATAATAACACACAGGGAAATGCATAGACAAGTGCAACAAACATAAATCAATCCTATTCTAAGTTAACCCTTCCAAAATAGGCTATCTAATAGGCATGTATCTCATGAGAACTCAAGCGATAATACGTTGGCTGACTAGCTCTGCACCAACGGGACCATGGAAGTTAAAAAGGGTAGGGAAAAGAGGAGATAAGAATGTAAGGTAGTAGAGAAAGTTCACATCAGTCAGAAGAATATATATAGTTAGCAAGGGAAATGAGAAGTCGCTCTGCCTAATGAGTTCTGATCAAAAAATGGCTAGACTTCCCTTTTTATACTCGGCCCTCTAGTGAGCCCAACGTGAACTACTAAGGACCGCCCACTGACAATCATTACGTAATTTATCTCTCTCCTCTGGGATAGACAAAGGCTTTCCTAGCACTGAGGGGAGGGGGGAGGGGGGGGAGTGCTAGTGAGTTAGGCCCACCTCCCGCATGGCGCACCCACTGACCCCCAACTGTGGCTGCCGCTTCTCCCATCATTACAAATAAGTTTTACAAACAATACTTATAACTAATGATATAAAATAGAACTCGTTGACTCAGATGAAAACAAAATACATATTCATATTACTTATAGTACAACGGCTCACATGAACTAAGTTAGGAAACTCTACATAGACTACAGCCAAAGTTCCTGCCCTGACGATCCTAGCGAGAGTGGGGCATGACTAGGCGTTCTGTACAGCATGCTCACACTGGACATGCGTCACAAGAGGTGAATAGAATGTGTTCCACTTTAGAAGTAAAATAGCAAATTAATTTTGGATAGTCAGTAAAATTAGGGGAGAGATAAACAGCACAGATATATTTAGTGAAAGAGTGACAAGATATCTTGAGCCAGAGAGTTGAGAATTCAGAAGAGTCCAAGTTGGGAAAATGAGAGCAATAAAGATTGTTACGTGCGCACAGACAACATACACCTTTGGCTTTGCATTGAGGATAGAGATAGTAGGAGGATACAGAGAAGATCGGGGTTGGCAGAGGAGAGGTGGTGTTCAACACTGTTTTCTGGACCACTTTCTTCCTCATGTTTAGCCCCATTAGTTTTCAGATGTTAAGATGTTTGCCCCATTAGTTAGTCGATTTTAAGACCTTTCGCCCCATTTCTTCGTCAATATTTAGACCTTTCGTG
This sequence comes from Paralithodes platypus, assembly GCA_032716605.1. Taxonomy (NCBI): domain Eukaryota; kingdom Metazoa; phylum Arthropoda; class Malacostraca; order Decapoda; family Lithodidae; genus Paralithodes; species Paralithodes platypus. Next base: position 6,032,661 of record CM064494.1, read on the forward strand.
CTATTAAGGTGTCAATTTTTTTCCTCAACGATAGCGAGCCTGTAATTTTGGAAGAACCGGCCTTCGGGCGGGAAATTTTTCTACCGAAAAATGTACAAATTAATCTAGAAGGGGGATCTAATGTTTTTTTGTTTTTTTAAATTTGATAGAGGTCTAGGGAAGAAACTAGAAAAATAATGAATGCATGCAAAACATTTCCAAAAAGTGAACCATCCCCCAATAACTCCATACCATCACTTATTACCAAACCTCTTAGTACCGGTACTGTAGGTAATATTACACTCTGATATCATTATTATCGTTATTGTTCACGTTGATATTGTTATTATTATTATTATTATTATTATTATTATTATTATACTATTATTATTATTATATATACAGTATTATTAATATTACCCCCCCCCCAAAAAAAAATATATATAAATAGATAAATCAATAAAAAATAAATTGGAACCGTGGGGATTGGGCCTGAGTAAATAGATAAATAGAAAATTAAATTATTATTATTATTATTATTATTATTATTATTATTATTATTAGTAGTAGTAGTAGTTTTCAGCACCGGATTAATCATCAGTATTATCTATTACAGGGGGCTAGGAATCCTCCTCCCCTTGTAAAATTCACCTACTAGACGAGACAGAGTAAGGGGCAAGGGAACGCGAAAGTGATACCGGACCCTAAGAATTAGAACTTTAACTGTTGTTTCTGTTCGGGCTCTGTCTCGAGTCGGCCACCCCCAGCTATGAGGTATGTGCCTGAGTATATACATACATACATATAATAATGCAGGCAAATATCATGAAACCTTTTACTCCATTCAGGTGTCAACTTTTTCCGAGCGAGAGACAGAATAACCAGCCTTTGGCCTGTACATACCGGTACTGCATTTATTCGAAAAGTGTACAAATTTAGCTAGCATGGTGAATATTGGCGGAGAGAGAGAGAGAGAGAGAGAGAGAGAAGGGGGAGGTAGTTCTTTACGTTGGAAGGGGTCTATGGAGAGAGAGAGAGAGAAGGGGGAGGTAGTTCTTTACGTTGGAAGGGGTCTATGGAGAGAGAGAGAGAGAGAGAGAAAGGGGGGAGGTAGTTCTTTACGTTGGAAGGGGTCTATGGAGAGAGAGAGAGAGAGAGAAGGGGGGGAGGTAGTTATTTACGTTGGAAAGGGTCTATGGAGAGAGAGAGAGAGAGAAGGGGGGTGAGAGGTAGTTCTTTACGTTGGATGGGGTCTATGGAGAGAGAGAGAGAGAGAGAGAGAAGGGGGGCGAGGTAGTTGTTTACGTTGGAAGGGGTCTATGGAGAGAGAGAGAGAGAGAAGGGGGGGGGAGGTAGTTGTTTACGTTGGAAGGGGTCTAGGTAAGCAAGCTTACACGAGTCTCTAGATTGCCAAAGTTTACACTATAAGTAAATGATATCGACAGGACGACATTTCCTGATGATGTATATAATTGTACCTCTTATATAGCCTGCACTCATAGTATTTTATAGCATATTATAGTATATCAAATAATATTGATTGATTATATTTATTGGTTGGTGTGGTTGTGTATGGTTGGTTGGTGTGTGTGTGTGTATGGTGTGTGTGGCTGGTGTGTGTGTGTGGTTGGTGTGTGGGTGTGTGTGTGTGTATGGTTGGTGTGTGTGTGGGTGTATGGTTGGTGTGTGTGTGGTTGGTGTGTGTGTATGTGTGGTTGGTGTGTGTGTATGTGTGGTTGGTGTGTGTGTGGATGGTTGGTTGGTGTGTGTGTGTGTGGTTGGTGTGTGTGTGTGTGTGGTTGGTGTGTGTGTCTGTGTATGGTTGGTGTGTGTGTATGTGGTGTGTGTGTACTAGTCTGACTTATTACCAAGTTTCTTATCATTATAGTTATTAATAGTTTCCCACACCTGATCTTGTGCCATAATTATCTGACATGTAATATCCTTGGTAAGTTGCTAAAGAAAATAAATAAATAAAAGGGGGGGGGGGAACATAGGGAAAGTGGGGATTGGACCCGAGTATAATATTATAGATACATAGATATAAGTCGGTATATTTGTTATTATCAACTCAGCCTGCCTTAGCTCTCTCTCTCTCCTGATCTTATTTGTATGTGTAAGTATATTTGTTTTATATTATGTGTATGGATACCTTCATGTATTTTATATGTATTGTATACCTCTATGTTACTTATGTGTATGTATACTTCTATCTATATTATGTGGATACATACTTCTCTGTATATTATGATTATGTATAACTACATGTATAATTAAGAGTACGTTTTGTTCCATGTCTACTATGTACAGTATATGTAAACTTCTACATATAGATATAGATATTTGTGTATATGCGAAATAAGAAGACAAACAAGGCTAGACATCTTATAAGTAATATCACAGATTAAAAGAGTGACAGAAAGACAAATTCAAGGTACAGTCGACCACATAAATATCTGGTACACAAAAATACGATAAAACTGAGACAGTGAACAATGCTAAAGGGGAAAAAACTGACTTGGGGATGTTTTTAAAGGGGAGGCAGGTGTTTTTTTAGTCCTCCTCCCTCATGTTTAGCCCTATTAGTTATGATATTTTAAGACATTCGCCTCACTAGTTTGGCTATTTTCAGACCTTTTGCCCCATTCCTTTGCCAATATTAGGACCTTTCCTGCCAATTAGGTGTCAATTTTTTTCTGGCGAGCGATAGCGAGCCTGTATTTAAAGAGGAATCGGCCTTCGACCCTGACATATTTCTACCGAAAAATATACAAATTTACATCGAAGGGGGGTCTTGTGGGTGTTTTTTTAAAGTTTGATAGAGGTTTAGAGAGCAAACTAAACCCCCTCCTTAAACCATTGAGCCGAACCAGTAAATTATGCTGCACAATACCGTCTGAGCTCCCTTAACAATGTTAAAACAGTTCTTCAGAATAATTCAATAAGGTTTGTATCATCTTTCACGAGAGGCCATTGCATGTTGGAGTCAAAATATCTATATGCATTAAGTTTGAAGAACGTTAAAGGGACATGGGCCGGTTTTATGGACCACTTTCTCCCTCATGTTTCGCCCTATTAGTTTTCAGATGTTAAGATGTTTGCCCCATTAGTTAGTCGATTTTAAGACCTTTCGCCCCATTTCGTCGTCAATATTTAGACCTTTCGTGCTATTTAGGTGTGGATTTTTTCCCTGGCGAACGATATTGAGCCTGTAATGTTGGAAGAACCGGCCTTCGGCCGGCAATTTTGTCTACCGAAAAATGTACAAATTCATCTAGAAGGGGGTCTAATGGATGTTTTTGTTTTAAATTTGTTGGAGGTCTAGGGAGGAAACTAGAAAAATAACGAATACATACAAAAATCGCCCAAAAAGTGAACCATCTCCCCTTAAGGGGAGATTTTCATTTAAGGATTATCTTTCTGGAACCCCTTCTCCCTCATGTTTATCCCCATTATTCATGAGACCGTAAGACGTTCGCCACCATTAGTTTTGCGATTGTATGTCCTTTCGCCCCATTTATGTAAAATTCAAAACCTTTCCTGCCATTTACATGTCGATTTTTCCTGGCGAGCGCTGGCGAGCCTATAATTTAGGAAATTTTTCTATCGAAAAAAGTGCACATTTATCTCGATGGTGGGTGCTGTTGGGAGTATTTTTAAAGCTTGATGAAGGTCTTGGGACAAAACTAATAGAATCAAATAAAAATAGTAACAATGAATAAATAAATAGGTGAACAAATAATTATATACAAACCTTCCTATAAGTCATAGGAAGGGGAAAAGATAGACTGAGACACGGAGCGCTAACAAATTGAACATGCCTATGAATATCTGAAACTTTCAAAACAAGAGAGAGAGAGAGAGAGAGAGAGAGAGAGAGAGAGAGAGAGAGAGAGAGAGAGAGAGAGAGAGAGAGAGAGAGAGAGAGAGAGAGGCAGACAGACAGACAGAGAGAGAAAGAAAGAGAGAGCGAGAGAGAGAGCATCAGTCAGTCAGTCATCCATCCATTTAGAGTTAGAGCATAATGTATCGCAATCTGACATAAGCAATGACGGTAAAAATGTATATATAAATAGTTGCTACCTAAAATAGATTACAAATATAACATAATTATATAGATTACACCTATCTAAAAATATAACATTATATAGATTACACCTATCTAAAAATATATAAAATTTAACTATTTCATTCCAGATCACCTTCTAATATATGCCTCTTTAGTCTGCCCTTGAATACTGGCAGGCTATTTGAGTCTTTGACAAGGTTGGGCAGGGCATTCCATACCGTAGACCCCAATACTTTCAGAGAACGTACCCCACAGTCGGTTCTAGCTCTAGGGATATAAAGATCATTCTGATATCTTGTTGTATTATTATAGAGATATCATTTATGATAGGGAATTGCGAAAACCAGTGTTGTCCCTATTCTGGCTCTGTCTTGAGTCGGCCACCCCAAAACAAAAGATAAAAATAAAATAAAATAAATAAACAAATAAATAATTAAATATAAAAAAGTGGGGATTGGGCATGAGTATATAGATAGATAGATATAGTTAGGATATAAATTATATTGTAACTTAAAAACAGTAACAGCTACTTTAAAAGTAAGCTTATTGGATATTGTCATCCATTATAATTGTTCAACAATAGGGGTAACATGATCATTTTTGGTTGTTCCTACAATCACTGTAGATGCAACATTTTGCAATTTCTGAACATTATGCATAAGTGTGTGATTAGTTTTGCCGTATATATTCAATCAGTAGTACAAGACAGAGAGAACTAGGCCTAATGACTGGACCACAATCTTCCTAGTGTATAATTATTATTATATCAAAATTTTCTTTAATTTTATTGAGATAGAACAGTATTCCCATGGCCTTCTTAAAGCCGGTATGAATGCTCCTCTGATTGCTTCTTCCAGCGGTTGGAGCATCTGTCCAATGTCTGGCACTGTTCTCATAAGAATGGTCCATCTGTGCTTAACACCATATATGAAGGCAGTATATGCAGCATGTGGTTCAGATTTCGCAATCTCTGCCAGGGTTTTCACTTCCTTTACCCACTCCGCTACCTTTATTCGCACATAGTCTCTCTTGCATTCTTCTGTGCCTATTACTGCTCCCAAATGGCGTTGACCCTCCTTTGTAATCTTCATTCCTGTCCCATCAAAAGTCCACACCGTTTCTTCATACTTGTTTTCTTTCACTATTAGTACAGATTTACTAGTATTCGGATGGTACCCAATGACTTCGCCAACCGATTGTACTCTCCGCCACCATTCTTTGAGATCCCCTATTTTTCCTGCACCTGTGAGGTCATCTGCATACGCCACTTGTTTCACTCGGGTTGCCTCATGTTTTATTTTCTGCTGCAGAATAGATAGTGCCAGTGCGTACATTGCCATTGCCACTGGATCTCCTTGCGTTGTTCCTTCATTTGATTTGAGAATTTTCATTTCTTCCTTCTTTGTGCTTCCAACTATATACAGGTTAGCTGGCTCCTTATAAGTATTTTCTATGTACTTTGCGATGCTCGGGCATTTGATCTTGATGTTGTGAATAGCTGCCTCCCTATCAATGGTGTTAAAGGCATTTGTTGCATCCACTAGCAGTACCGCTTCACAATCTTCCTCATCATACACCTTCCCCATTGCATGTATTGCTGCTTCTCCTCCGGCTTGCTGTCCTGCACATACTTGTAAGTTGCCCACCGCTCTTTGTACATCTTTTCCAAATACGGACATGATTGCTTTTCCTATAATCCTTCTAAGAACTTCCCCAACGCCTACTGGTCTAAATCCTGGATTCTTATTTAAAGGTATCAGGCGACATGCTGTCAGAGCTTCTATGTTCACGCATGGTGATGATGCAAGTTTCTTTCCAAGCATTGCTATTGCTTCACAGAGGTCACCCACGGCTGAACCAAACTTGTTTTGACTTAGGAAGATCCTCCTAGTCTTAGCATCTACACCTGATGGACCTACAATCAGTTCATACATGTAAACATAAAAAGGCCTTGCACAGGTTTGCTCATCTTGATCAAGGTGATAATATTAGGTTAGTGACGTAGTCCATGACATAGAATATCATCTCATCCAACCATGTGACTCTACGAATTCTCCAAACAATTGTGCGCTGTAAATCTTTCCTGGCAAGCGATAGCGAGCCTGTAATTTTAGGAGGAATCGGCCTTTGGCCGGGAAATGTTTCTACCGAAAATGTACAAATCTATCTTGTCTAGGGGATGTTTTCTAAGCTTGATGGAGGTCTAGGGAGGAAACTAAAACAATATATGAATAAATGAATTATTAGTCCAAACAAACAGCCACTGTCCCCTTAACCTAACAGCTGTGACATCCTTCTGGAATGTTCTACTGGGCGAATGCAACGCTCTTTCCGGAAGATAGCCCATAAAAATACCCACAAAAAACGCCACAGAGCAGTGAAATGAAAGAAATACGTGATTAGGTGGTATGTCTCCTTACCACCACCTTATGTCCTCCCCTTACATGTGTCTTCACCCCTCTCCCTCCCTTTCTCCCTCCACTTCCCCCCTCGTCATTTATCCAATATTTTCCTTCTCCCGCTCCCAATAAATTCTCCTTCCCACGTCAAATACGTTTAGTCACCCTCCTCTACACTCCCCTTACCTCCCTCCACCCTCCTACATGCACGAGAGACGGCTGATTCTCGCCAGAATCTTGAGAGAAGTTCGAGAGGGTGAATCAATGTCGCACTCCCTCCCACCTCCCGTTAGAAATATAAGGTTTTTCACTCGCTATTTCCTCTTTACACATATTTTTTTGTTCTTCAACGTTCACATGTTCATTTTCCAAGTAAAATATGTGCATATGAAGCAGTAATAATGCTTTATATGGTGAATATAACAAATGTTGTCAGAATTGAAGCCAAATCCTTGGCACTGGCGGCACTTTCAAGAACATGATTGTAGCATTCCCTGGGTTAACCCTCATTTCGCTCCGACCGTCATATGACGGGTGCCATTTTGAGGCTATTATGAGCGATAAGAGAGAGACCGGGTGTTGGAGGGAGGATAGGCAGGCTTCAACCGCTCGCCACGGCCGCGCGGCGTAGACTGAAGTCCTACACACACACACACACACGTCTCATACTCATGGGCTATCTCTCACACATAAAAAACAGCAAAATTTCCAATAATTTACGGATTTTGCCCTTTGGTTGCATGATCGTTGCAAGATAGCCAGGTGTTGTACAAGGATGATTCAGGTGTCATTGGAAAGCACTATTAATGTCCTTTCACGGATATATAATTGTATTATGCTCTGGCTCTTTCTTATGCATGAATAAAGAGCATGGAATGAAGGTAATTTTATATAGCCGCCTGGCGCTATGGTGATATACACACACGACACCCCACTCTTTGAGAGTTAAACAAACTGGTCAGTTTTGGTGAAAAATCCAGCAAACCTGTTTTTGCTACCAAAAATATGATTATATAGGCTATGAAACCAACCTCTAGTCTCTGAACCTGATTTGAGACAAAGGTTAAAAAGTTTGTGAGTGCCAGCTTCGGGCTATACTTTGGCACGCAGTTCATCTCCCTGTAGCTGCTTCATCCTCATATATAGCCCAATTAGTTTTGAAATATTAAGACTTTTGCCTCCATTAGTTTGGCGATTTTAAGACCTTTAGGCCCATTTTTAGTCAATGTCGATTCTTTCTTGGTGAGAAACAACTGTGAAGATTAGGCCAATGGAGCCTAGCTTGTAAAACCCCACTAGACTGGAGCCTGAAGGAGAATTCAGGTGTGCAACATTTTGTGGTAAGCCCCTTTGATCAGTCAGTCAATCAGTAGCCAAACCCACACTCCCTTAAAGGAGTAGGGAGGATCAGCAAGCAACCTATGCAATGGAACAGAGATGACAGAATGAATACATAATTATAAACACCAGCCACCAGATTCGGAACACCATTCATTCATCAGCTCCCGAAATCGTCACCTTCACCTCAGATGCTATTAATTTTCCACAACAAAGTCGCTTAACATCAACATCTGGGATGAAGACCTTTATTATCTATATTTATCGATAACTATTGATATCTACCTCTCTACTGCAGGGTGGAGGTTCGGATGCCCCCCTGGGAAGAATCTACGTAGAAGACCCAGACGATTGGGACCTGGCCGACAAGTCCTTCAGGTGGAAAGGTGACAACCCCCACCCTCTATTCTCCCTCCACCCAACCCGGGGAGACATATACGCCTCCAGCCACGTCAGGGAGGGCAGGTGAGGACAAGAGAGGAATTGATTATTGAGTTACATATTATCAGTTTATTTATCTTGTCCTTCGTGTATATATTTGTCATTTCTGTTTATGGTTTGTCTTGAATTTAGTGTTTGATATATTCATCGTTTCATCAGCATTGCCTTCTTTGTGTGTTGGGGTCGCTGGGGCTTATGGCTACATTATTATTTTATGATGTGTTAGGTTTCGGATATTGGGCCGGTTCCATTTCAATCTATTTACAGTTGCCCACATAAGTTCCGTTCCCGCTCCGTAATCTTAAACGTAGACCTATTATGCGCATGATTAAATTATGAGTGTAGTTTCTTATGGAATGGTTGACTCATCTGATTAGTCCACTGATAATGAACAAAATAATACACTCGCAATTCATTCATACTACTGTATATTAAGGGGAGGCAGTTGGTTTTTCAAGTCCTCCTCCTCCCTCATGTTTAGCACTATTAGTTATGAGATTTCAAGACATTCGCCCCATTAGTTTGGCGATTTTCAGATCTTTTGCCCCATTTATTTGCCAATATTAAGACCTTTCGTGCCATTTAGGTGTCGATTTCTTTCCTGGCAAGCGATAGCGAGCCTGTATTTGAACAGGAATCGGCTTTCGGCCGGGACATTTTTCTACCGAAAAATGTACACATTTATATCGAAGGGGGGTCTTGTGGGTGTTTTTTAAAGTTTGATAGAGTTTAGAGAGCAACCTAAACCCCCTCCTTAAACCATTGAGCCGAACCAGTAAATTATGCTGCACAATACCGTCTGAGCCCCTTAATTTCATACGTAAGATGACAACTGAACTTACGTGGGCAACTGTACTTCTATATGTATTGTCACTTCCACCAGATAATTCAGCTGTAAGTGTTTGTTATGATTTATACAAAAGCCTATTTCAGTTGCAGTGTTGTATGTTTAAGGGGAGGTTTGCTGTTTTTCTTTCTCTCTCCCGTCGTCTCACGTGTGTACTTCTTGTCCAGTGGTGAAGTCATGATCGCGCCACTGTCTTGCAACCATGTTGATTGTTGCTATGAGTATAATTATCTATTTTGTTCAGCACTGAGGCGAGTTGTATTAGTTTATTATAAGTTTGCACAATAATGCCTTATATTTACTTGATTACTTTTGTATAGTTAAAGAGAGCCTAGGAGCTTAAAATAATTGTTTAGTCTGGCAATGTCTGGAGCTCCCTTCCTCCTTCTCGAGGCTGGCCCAGTGTTGCTGCCTTACTCATGAGATAGACGCCATACTGAGCACACATGCTGTGTGGGCTGTCACAGGCTTGCCATATAGTTCCCTTGTTAACCGCATTTACGATCTTGTTTCTTATTGAATAGTAGCATGGCAAGTCTGGGAGTCATTTAACCTAACTTTTATTAATATAACTATTATTTCGCATACAGGAGTTTTCTGCATTTGTTAGAGATACTGCATTTCTTTCCCTTGGCAATCTAGAATATAAGCTTCTTTTTATTCTTCCATGTCGTTTCCATTATTCTGCTGTATTATATTTATGTGTGAATATTATTCATGGTTGGTATCTATAGTAGTTTGCAGGTTGGCCTGTTTACTTACTTTTTGGTAGGCCTTTGAGGAACGAGGTTGTTGGGTGTGTGTGTAGGCCTGCAGTGCCATAATAGGCTACTGTGTTTTTTCCATCCACCACACAGCATCCTCTAACTGGGGCCTTAGTTAACCCTCTAGGGGGTGGCAGCCAATCTTCAACCTACTAAGATACCAACCCTTGTGCCTTGTTTAGTTTTTAGCAGCAATATATTCGGTGCAGTCAGGGACTAGGGGTGGAGCCTGTTACTAGGTGAGGTTGTCCCCATTGCACTCGTTTGTATTGAGCTAACCCCAGATGATGTTGTAAGGGTTAAGTCATAAAAGTTGTTTACCCCTTACAACACCACCGCCGAGGTGTGCTGAAGAGAGCCACTCGGTGTATTATTAGGACATAGGCTAGGGAAAATAGGCTTGGCACAGAGGTTTATGCACTGGACTTTCCATGGTTTTTGCTCTGTATTGCTTCCAATTCCTAAGCGATTGGGTATGATATAGAATGTTCTGGGAGTCTAGTAGTGGTATGGTTAGGTAATATTTGGGCAGTTTAGAATAACCTTAGAAGTTCTCTTGCATACTACACGCACTGTGGACTAGAATCGGGGACAATAGATATTTTTGTGTCTCCTTCTTACTGCTTTAATAGAGCAAAGAGGAAGATAACCATTTTTCCTAGAGAACCTGTGTGTCTGGTGTTTGAGTCAGATATTAAGAGCGTGTCTGTTGAAGGGTAGTTTGGTGCTGTGGGCTAGGCTATTGGAGCATCTGGTTGCCCCGGCCCCCCTCGTAACTACCTCCCACCCCAGATACTCCACGTACTTCTATATTTAACTACCTCCCACCCCAGATACTCCCATATATTTCTATATTTATCTACCTCCCCCCCCCCCCCCTCCCGGATACTCCATGTACTTCTATATTTATCTACCTTCCACCCCAGATACTCCATGTACTTCTATATTTATCTACCTACCACCCCAGATACTCCATGTACTTCTATATTTATCTACCTCCCACCCCCGATACTCCATGTACTTCTATATTTATCTACCTCCCACCCCAGGTACTCACTGCAGTTCTGGGTGAGTGATAGCGTGTGGAGGCAGAGTGAGGTGGAAGCCAACGTAACAGTGGAGGTGCGACTGCTGACCCCTGATGCACTCTCTCACGCCGCCCCCCTCACCCTCACACCCACCACCCCCCGCACACTCACACACGGATGGACGCCTAAGGTTTTATTATTATTATTATTATTATTATTATTATTATTATTAACCCTTTATTGGCGGCGCTCAACTTATGTCGTGTGAAAGAAATTTGGACTAAGTGGCGGTTCACAACTTATGTCGTGGGCCATTTTCAGCACGTAATGTTGCAGAGAGAGAAAGCTGAGCGGTGTGAGGAGCGTAGTAAGGCTATGACCGTCGCACACCACCGCGGTGGGCCAACTGAAGTGAAAACCACCCTTCCTTCCCCCCTCACACTCGCTACACAGGGAATTATGTAGGGAAAGTACCTAATTACATGGTTTTTGCACTCGTGTTGCGCGATCGTTGCAAGAAAACTAGCGGTCGTACAAGGATGGTTGGGGTGTCATTGGAAAGCTCTGTTTATGGCCTTCCAGGGATAGATACTTGTTTTACGCTCTGGGTCTTATTTAGGCATGAAAATTATCACGTAAACAACCCTATTTAGCGTAAAAACACACCGCTGGGCGGTACATATAAATTACCGCCTAGGCCGCTCGTTAGGTGTTAAACTCTCTTATTTAGGATATGTTATGCTGATATACTGTGGGTCCTTCCAAGGCTCAAGAAAATCCACTATTGATAGCAATTTATAGTGATAGCAATTTATAGGGAGTGGAATGCATCTTCATATACAGTAGAGATCCTATAGTAACTAATTTCTAACTATAAGATCTCTAATATACAGTACCGACTTATACACATACATTCAACCACATTTCCTTTTGGCTTTCGTTAAGTCTGTATCATTCAGCTTATGAAAACTATGAGGGGCAATTTATGAATTGATAAAGTGCTCAACCTTTTTGAGTCACAGTGATCTTTCCCATGATCAATATAATAACGCTACCCAGAATAATGTAAATATAGCATTATCGTATTGAAGGGGTTAAGGATAGCATTGGATTTTAAGTGTAAAAGTACAAGGATACAGTCCTTATTGACTTTTAGAAGGATCTTTGAGTGTCAGAGATATAAATTGAGATAGTTTGTACCCAATTGATTCCTAACTCGTCAAATGTTAACTAGTATAAGCATAAGAAATCGCCATCGTATTGAAGGTAGGTATATATGTATTTCTACCATATTTTCTTTCTTATACACCAACAGGGAGGGGGTGGAGGTCTGGGTCGCCTCCTGGATGCCGTGAGGGAAGTGTTGGGACCGCAGAGTAACAGTCACACCATCGAGGTCGTCAGTGTTTACGACCTCAGAGAACACCAGGGGCCCCTTCACCACCACCTACCCTCACCTACAACACAAATTAGTCCCGATATGTCTCAAAGGTTATTTTAGAAGAGTTTTTTAATTTGCGTGTTGTGATTTATTACTTTAGTTCAAGCTTCAAATAGTGTCAGAAATATGTACTAGGCAGTGACTAAAATGTTTGACTATTTTCATTAATGGAAAGTCCCATATATTAGTTTAGATTAATGCAAATTTTTCTAGAACCTTTCAATCATTAAAATAGTCAGCCAGACAAATATTTTGCATAACTTAATTAATTTTTTATGCACAACCCCCATGACCTCCTCAGCCCAGAGACCCAAGACAAGGACCTCCAAGACCGGGAGCAGCCCTCTGCTTGTGTGTGGATCAGCGTGAAGGAAGCCACAGGAGGGAGATTCATGGACCCTGTGAAGCTTCAGGGTCTGTTGGGTCTACACACCAGGCTGGTGAGTCAGAAACTTGGATTTAGGCTACCTGGGTTGATCAAAACAATACATTTGTTTATTTAAGTGTATATCCACTAGTCTCTTTTTTTGTTTAGGTCTGGGTCAGGGAAAAGGTGGAAGCCCCTAGTGATCCTGGGTCACTGGGTCTTCTCCTGGGTGACCTAAATGTGTGTGTATGTATATTTTGTTTTTAATGTTGTGTTGTGTTGGCCGTGTTCTGGCTGTCTCGAGTTTTGACAAACTAAAGAAAATCGTCTTCTGTAAATCTATATTAAAACAAAATATGTTATCATTTACAGAAATGTGGTGTCAGTATGCTGAAGAGATATGGCAATTTATTATCCTATTATTTAAATAATTATATGCCTGATGAGTAAAATCTCTTATCAAGTAAATCAATTTGATTAAGATTCAGTAAAACTTTTCTGATGAAACTAAATTATGAAGCGCTGAAATCATGTTTCTGTCCTGAGGGTCTATCTATCTATCTATCCCTGAAGGTGTGGCCACAAATGAAATGCCCCCATGCACCTCTGTCCCCAGTCAGTTGACGTCCCTCCTTCCATCCAGCACCACTTTCACGCATATACTGCTTAACTCTATCCTTCCACCTCTCGCGTGATCTACCTCTCCCTCTCTGTCCTTTCACCTCACTCTCGTACACTCTGAGTCATTCTCTCGCTTCCCGTACGTTCCACATGGCCGAACCATCTCAAGGTGTTCCTTTTCACACTTTCTAGCACATCTACATCCACACCACACCTCTTTCGTACTTCCTCATTCATCTGTCTATCCCTCCATGTAATTCCACATGCACTTCTCAAGTACCTGTAACTCATTTCCATCCTCTCTCTCTTGGTTTGAGTCTCTTCACCAACGTCCATGCTTCGCTCCCGTAAGTCAATGTCAGGATTACCACACTGTTATTCAAGGACATATTTACTTCCATGCTGACCACAGGTCGACAGGCAAAAATCCTGTGTTTAGAATTGTGGTTAAATGAAAATAAAAATAAAGTGAATAATTGTAGTACATTATATTCATACATTGCAGTCAATATCACACATTCACACAAATTAATTCATTATCTCCATCAGCGTTATTTCTGTTACCAGATGTAATACTGTAATTTATAGAAGCATGAGCTGAATCGCTTATTTCACGTTTGACTTAAGTTTACGCATATGCAAATACTTGCGCCAGTGCAAATGTGCAAATTTGCACAAGATTTGGCGCAAACGCAAATGCACAAACAATATCACACTTGCACAATTTGTGTTTTGTGATAGCTTGGCGCAAGTGCCAAGCACTGATTAAGACAAAGTTGCAATTCAAAGGGTTGGTTATATCTCCTGCAACATCTTCGCAGTCAAGTCTCTCACTTCATAACTTATCATGTTATTAAATCACACCTTTTAAATGTCACTGCATTATTTGGTTGAATGGCTGATTACACAGCACTAAAACCATTGGTTTGGGAGTCTCTCTATTGGCCACCTTTATCTTAACACTAATTACTATTACTTTTGCACTACTACTATCATTGATCCCATCCTCCTATGCTTCATACAGCTTGAGGCCCGAACAAATCTAAGTGTGGCAGCTGAGAATCCCACCGCTGCCACCTCCAACTCCAGGGCCCCCCTGGAGGGGGAAGGGGAGGAGGGGAGCCTGGAGACTGTTGGAAGCCCAGCTCTGCCCCGCTTGGATATAGGGGCTCCCGACCCATCCTCTGCGGCTACAAGACCATCTACAGCACTGCCCCTTCAGGTAGGTGTATTATTTGCATTAACGTGCAGGG